>PXOD01000314.1:0-98313 GCA_003012165.1 Paramyrothecium roridum
TATCACAACGTCTCGTCTTATTCAACACATCGTGGTGCAATCGGTGCTCGGGGTGTGGTCAATAACCGGCTGCCTACCCAGCAAGGAGCGCTTATAAAGCAGAGCGCGCCTCGGGGGCGGGGGTGGGGAAGACGGCCAATTACGGTGGGTGTGTAATCGATGATACAATCGCGGGAGGTGATGGAATAAGTAGTGGCCATTGCGACAACCGGCAGGTTGACTTCACGGGAGTCTCTGGTTCCCTTTCTAATACCGATTTATAGACGGATAGGAAAGGGGAGTATCAGGCGGACAGCCAACAAGAAAGAAAGGCACCGCCAAATCGGAACATTCTTACTGAAGAGTACGAGGGGTGGCAGTTTCTGTCTATAGACTATGTGATGTCCGGGAAATAGATTCATCAAAACATTCATTAAAGATACCTACTCTAATTGATTATGATAAGTGTTTCTCAGAACTTTATTTAACCAGCTCGTTGAGGATAATTAATAGGAGAGTTTGTGTACATGGGAAGCATCGCAGCCCATTGTCGAATCATGATGGGCCTACGCTTTGATAGTTGAGGTGGAGACTGTGGTTATGGCTGTGGGCATGTGTGGCATGGAAATCGACATTCTCGAATGAATAAAGAGAAGAGAATAAAAAACAAACGAAGCTAACGGGAAGTGGTGTCTTACTCAATTCTTTATTTGAGCTTTCATCAGGAACCTAGAAGTGACATGGAGCAACGGGATACGGCCGTGGTGACGGTCCGTCATTGCGATAGCGCCCGGCTCGGCCCGACACTCAACGCAATTTCTAAGAACTCTCACTGCGTTCTTGCTACTATGAGACATGGCAACACACCACTGACCGAGTATCTCATGTCGCAACACAGCAGCTCGTTTTTTTAGGACACCAGTTCGTCCATGTCAATCTAGATGCCAATATATTGGGTCGAAGCGAGAACCGCTCGGACACTATTGCGCCCGGACATCGCGCCACCTAGGTAGCCGGCAACAAGCAATGGAGCAGAACAAGGCGAAGCGCGTGTTGACCTTCCCAGCCCTCAACCCTGCCCATCACGACGCGCCCCTTGAGCGCTTGGATGAGGACCCGCTGTCATGGCCGCTGCCGCCATACAATGAGTCGCATGGACCGGTCATCGACACCCCCATCAAGAAGCGCATAGCGGTTGTCCTAGCAAGCTCACCTAAGAGTGGGAATGATGGCTATGAGGAGGCACACGACGAGGATGCGCTGGCTCCAGTTGGTTCCGACTTCGTAAATGTCGTGGGCCACGAGTCGCTTACTGGTTCGATGGGGGATGTTTCAGTCGCAAGTCACACATCATCAACAGGCGCGGCGCAAATACCGTCAGTCAGAAGTGGCCGCGGCAGGCCCAGGGGCTGGAAGCCAGGAATGAGCTACGCGCTCATGCGAGGGAACAGCCCGAGAGTAGCTGGATCAACGACATGGAAAAGAACGACGAAGCCGGGTGAAAGCAAGCGGCGTCGAGGGCGACCAGCTAAGGTCTCGGGCACGCCGCCACGGGAGGTATATCGCAAACTGAACCCGCCGCTTATTTCGTTCCTCTGCGAATGGGCCGGATGCAAGGCGGAGCTGCACAACTTGGACACGCTCCGCCGCCACGTGCTCATTGTTCACGGACGCGCCGATGCTGTGCAGTGCCAATGGGGTCGTTGCGGCTCCGAAGAGCAGCAATCGTCAAAACAGACCTTGAGGGGGGGCGATGAGTTTACGGCCCACGTGGAAGAGGCGCACCTCGTACCCGTGGGTTGGTACGTGGGCGACGGCCCTCGAAACACCCTCGACACGGGAAGGAGAACTGCGGAAGACGTGCCGGGCTTTCTAAAGGATACGCAAGGGAACCAGGTCACGCCGTGGGTGCGGCATCAGGAAGTGGAGGATCAGGTTACATGGAAGAACAATCGGCGTAAGCTGAAGGCGCTCCTGATGCGGAGGGACCAGAACCTTCCGGACGAAGACTCTTCGGATGAAGGGCCTGAAGAGTTGAAGTAAGATCAGAGAGCGAGTGAGCGAGCGAGCCGAAGGTCTTACATTGAACATGCAGGAGATGTACATAAATGGACTATAATTACAATAGCGATGGCGTACATGGCGAAATCAGTTTGGAGGCAAACCCAATCATCCCAAGGTATTTCTCTTGGGCTCGGATCGAAGCTATCTATTTGGCAAAGACGCGCAAATCCACGATTGTCATTCTTGCCAACAAAACCCCCCTTGAGTGAAAAGAGTGCAAACGTGATAATATGTCGTGGGCCGCAATGGGACGGGGATCTTGGGTGAGACAACGAAATGGCATGAAAGCCCCGGCATCTACGGCTACGGATATGGCCCAATTTGTAAGCATCGCAATCAAGGAAGTGCCATGCTTGGACGTTTGTCTACCAATATGTGGACACGTATTACCGCATCGAGACAAGAGGTGATGGATGTACCCGGTCCTGTAGAACATGGGCAATGCGTCGGAACTTTGTACTTGACGTAACCCAGCATGCGACAGCTCCATATAACTGCATAAAAGACCTTGACGCTGACGAAAGCTTCGCCATCTCCCACCCCCTTTGCCTTGTTTGAATTTTCTCCAGGAGATCCGGACGGGCGGGAAAGGGCCGTATACCGAAATAGATAGGGTAACATAAGGTAAGGTTGGGGTCGCATCCAAAAGTAGAATAGGTACCTACCTTCCCTTACTTTACCTAGCCGCTCTGCTCGCTATACTGTTTCGTCGGTAGGGGAGGGAAAGACGAAGAAAACATGGGCCATGTGCACCGACCCAAAAGCTTGGTATGTGCTAGGCTAGACTCCAGAGTGGTGCCCGCCAGGCCCATCGATAAGGGAATTTGCGATCCAAGAGAAACGGGGGCGGCCATCCGCAAGCAAATGGGTGCGGTTTAAGTGTGTGGAAACAAATGGCGGCTCAGCTCCTTAAGCGGCTACAGGTACCTGCCATTGGCGACAGCTAGTCTACCTCCAGCAATGCCCGGGGGCATCCACAGCGCTATGCGCTACGCCACCAACTAAGGTAGGCTCGCCGCTCCAAGCAAGCAGAGCGGAGGGGGGCCCGTCGTCCAGTACCTGCCCCAGGGTACCCACCGCACCGCCCTTGGCCGCGACGATACCTGCTGTAAGGTCGGGGACAGTACTCTGCGGCCCCAAGCTTATAGGTAGGCAACCAAGCCGCCATCCCAGCTGCCATGGCTAGTACAGTACCAGTACCTACCATATACCAATACCAGTGCCAGTGCCAGTACCACGTTTCGCCCAACCACTAGGTACGCTGGCCGCGAAAGTGCCTCAGGCAGCCAGCCGTCTACCCGTCTCTCGGCTTCTCTCACTGGCCATTGGTACCATCACTTCCCGCCCTCCCTCGCCATCTGCCTCCGCCCAGGACCCCATTGACCTTTCGATCCCGCCCTTCGCCAAAAGCACCATCCTCCCCCAATTTCCCTCGCTATTCTCAGTCGACCGGCCGGACCAAAAGCATTCTCCCACATCTGTTGCGACGAAACATGGCACCGAGTATATGACCGATTCACCTTTCCATACCACTCGCACCAACCATGCCTTCCTCCAAGAACACAAACGGCTCCGGCGGCCAGGTCAGCCATCGCCTGAGGAACTTCTTCCGCATCAACACTGCCAATAGCTCCTCCAGCGACAAGGACAAGAGCACCACCCCCGCTGACGCCGCTGCCTCCTCGTCCTCTCTCTCCGCCACCGGCGGCGCTGGCGGCAACGGCGACAGCAGCATCTCCGGCCCTAAACCCTCACGTCATACCAAGTTCTTCAGCAACACCGTCGGCCGGTTAAGGGCCCACACCGTCGCAAGTGAGGGCAACCAGCTCGAGGAGGCATTGAGCCCGACGGCCTTTGCCAACCCATACTTTGCGCACCAGGGCCCGCCCGGTCTGCGTCACCACAACACCGACTCCGTGCCCCCGAGCCCCCCGGATACCCCTACGCTCCACGTATCCGGCCCCGAAGGCAGCACCGGCGAGCAGGCGACCAGCGAGACGAAGGAGGAACTGGCTAGGAGGTTAAGGCGGGTGGCTAGTGCCCCCAATGCCCAAGGCCTCTTTGCTAAGGATGCCGCCAAGGGCGAAACTGAAGGCGACCGTCCGGCCACCGCGGAGCTCGGCAAGGATCCGCTGGTCGAGAATACCTCGTCTGGCGCTCTCGGCCTGGCTGAACCGGACGCCAAATCGAGACTCACCAAGACCAAGACCCTAGGTGTTCCCGGCGAGGACACGTTGTCGGCCCTTGCGCCGCCCACCACCATGGCCTTCCGCCGCACGTACAGTTCCAACTCCATCAAGGTCAGGAATGTCGAGGTCGGGCCATCGAGCTTTGACAAGATCAAGCTCATTGGAAAGGGCGACGTCGGTAAGGTGTACCTTGTCAGGGAAAAGAAGAGTGGCCGCCTCTACGCCATGAAAGGTATGTTCCCGCCACGGACCTGGACGGTCATCGTCGCGCAATGGCATGATTACTAATTGTGATCTCATCAGTGCTCAGCAAGAAGGAAATGATCAAACGCAACAAGATCAAGCGAGCTCTCGCCGAGCAGGAGATTCTAGCTACGAGCAACCACCCGTTCATCGTCACCCTGTATCATTCCTTCCAATCCGAGGACTACCTCTACCTCTGCATGGAATACTGCAGTGGTGGTGAGTTCTTCCGAGCTCTACAAACCCGACCTGGCAAATGCATCCCCGAGGATGACGCTCGATTCTACGCCGCCGAGGTTACTGCCGCTTTGGAGTATCTTCACCTGATGGGCTTCATCTACCGTGATTTGAAGCCAGAGAGTATGTGACCTTAGCGACGTCTCAGTCCCAATTTCTTGCTAACGGCGCAATAACAGATATTCTTCTGCATCAGTCAGGTCATATCATGCTTTCAGATTTTGACTTGTCAAAACAGTCTGGCCCTGGAGGCAAGCCGACCATGATCGTCGGTAAGAACGGAGCTAGAACCGATGCCCTACCGACCATCGACACGAGGTCATGTATCGCCGATTTCCGAACCAACTCCTTTGTCGGCACCGAGGAATACATTGCTCCCGAGGTTATCAAGGGCAGCGGGCACACCAGTGCTGTCGACTGGTGGACGCTCGGAATCCTTATTTACGAAATGCTTTACGGTACGACGCCCTTCAAGGGAAAGAACCGCAACGCTACGTTTGCGAACATTCTACGCGAGGATGTCCCCTTCCCCGATCATGCTGGGGCTCCTCAGATTTCCAAGTATGTCAAGCTCCTTCGTCAGTATTGGACGGTGCACTAACATAGTACTAGCCTTTGCAAATCATTGATTCGCAAGCTTCTGATCAAGGATGAGAACCGAAGACTTGGTGCTCGTGCTGGTGCTTCTGATATCAAAGCCCACCCCTTCTTCCGAACCACGCAGTGGGCCCTGATTCGTCATATGAAGCCCCCCATCGTCCCCCATGCCGGTCGAGGTATTGACACGCTCAACTTCCGCAACGTCAAGGAAAGCCAGAGCGTGGACATTAGCGGCACGAGATCACAGAACATGAAGGGCGTCCCCTTGGACAGCGGCCTGGCCACTCCCGGAAACGAGATAGTCGACCCCTTCCTCGAGTTTAACAGCGTTACCCTCCATCACGATGGAGACGACCATATCATGCCTCACTCGAACGCACACACCACGAGTGTATCGTCATAGCCTCTCTGCTTGAGAAGACCCATACACCATGGTCTTCAAATCAATCGGCATGAGGCACCTTGCAACTCCTATCTTTTGCTGCAGAAATTCACCAAGAGCCTACACGTTGTGGCAGTGTTATTTTTTTTTTTTTTGAACTATCTTGTATTCGAGCATCATTAGCTGCGTTCGCGGCGCATCTGATTTCCATTCCTTTAGACGTGGTGGCATCTCATCGGGCAGACGAGGGAGGCATGGGCAACCAAGCGAGCGGTAGCGGAGCGAGGGAGGGAAAGGTTTCTGGAGGAAGCTGGCTTTCCCACCCACGGGCTCGTCTCGCCCACAGATGGCACACACAGATACAAATGGCGTCCCTTTTTGCGGCCTGGCGTTTGGGAAGGGGAGACACACAAGGGAAAGATTAGCAATGTCTTGTGTAACTTTGCTGCCGGTACATGAAGCTTTAACGTCCGATCTACAAAATAGAGTAAGGATTTCGTGTCCATGTTTTGAACCACGCCGCACGCTGTGCCACTTGTTTTCCAGACCGCCACAACTTCATGTCCTGACAATATGGGTTGCCGCCCCATACGTTGTGATCAGGCACAACGAATAATCTTGAGGAAAGAGTAGTGCAAAGGTATGTTATTTTGAATCTAGTGAAGTTTACAAGAGGATCAGGCCAATGATCTAGCCATTTTCCAATATTGCATCCTCTTCCGCCAGCATGTATGGGGAAGGAAAATACAGCTGGGTTTAGATGCCGCATTAATGATTGTGCGCCATACACACTTCCACTTCCAAACACACAGCTGGCTGCTGCTATAAATACAGTTCATCGTAAGAGAGATTCAAGGCGTAGCTTGACTCTGTTCTTTTCTTTTCTTCTTTCTTTCTTTTTACTTCCTCCCTTCACGTTCCATCACGTCCCTTCCTGCTCTTCCCGGGGCCGATCTTCTGCTTGCCGTCCATCCAAGGCCGCAGACACTCGGGTATGGTGACCGTCTTGGCCTGCTCATCCCAGCCGTTCTCCAACAGGGCGGCTAGGACACGGGGGACGGCGAGGGCGGTGCCGTTGGCGGTCCAGGGGAAGACCATCTTGCCGCCGGGGACGCGCATGCGGGTGACGAGGCGGCGGGCCTGATAGTCAGTGCATATGCTGGCCGAGGTTACCTCGCCCCAGCCGTCGCCCTTGTGTCGGCGGCTCGGGAACCAGGCTTCCATGTCCACCTTGCGGGTGGCGGAGGCGCCGAGGTCGCCAGAGGGCATGGAGAGGACGCGGCAGTAGAGGCCGAGCGACGAGAGGATGTCAGTCTGCATATCGAGCATCTCCTCGAACACGTCGCTGGCTGCGGCTTCATCGGGCGGCGTCCATGCGAAGAGTTCAACCTTTGTGAACTCGTGCACGCGGTAGAGGCCCTTGGTGTCGGCGCCGCGGGCACCTGCCTCGGCGCGGTAGCAGCGCGAAACGGCAACACGCTTCATGGGGAGGTCGTCGGCATCGATGGTGGTGGCGGCCTTCATGCCGGCGAGGGCAATTTCCGATGTGCCGGCGAGGCACATCTCGGGGACGCCGCGGCGGACGTCATCTTCGGGTTGGGCGATGGTGTAGACCTGCTGCTCGCCGTTCTGGTCGCGCGGCTGGAACCCGCACGCGGCGCCGATGTGGCTGTATACCATGCTGGGAGGTGACACCTGCGTCCAGCCGTACCGGGTCGCGACGGCGAGGGCGTACTGCACCAGCGCTTGCTCGAGCTGGGCTGCCTCGCCGACGAGATAGTACCAGCCCCAGCCCGAGGCCGTGGCGGCGCCGGCGAAGTCGAGGATGCCGAGTTCGGCGCCGATGTGCACGTGCGACCGCCAAATTTCGTCCTCCAGGGTCTCATCAAAGGTCGGGTGCTCGTTGATATAGCACATAAGCTCCGGCTCATCGCCTCGGGGAGTTTCGTCGCTTGTAAGGTTAGGGAGCGCTAGGGCGAGCTCCTCTATTTGCGTAACGGCCTGCGCCTCGGACGCCTCGATGCCCGACAGCTTCTCCTTCAGTGCCTTTGCTTCTTCGTGGATCTTATCGCGGCTCATGGACTTGACATCGCCCAGCTCCTCGTCGCCGTTGATGGTGGCCGGGTTGGCCAGCTGCTTGCGCAGCAAATTGGACCTCTCCCGGAGGGCCCGAGCCTCCCTCTGCAGCTCCTGCCAGGTCTGGTGAAGCTGGACGATCTTGGCCGGGTTCTGCGATTGGGCCTTGTAGTTGCGCTCCAGGCAGGTGCGCTCGTAGAGCTCTGGGTTCTGGCGGATGTGCTTGACATCGATTATGGGCTTGGGCGCTATCGACGGTCGCTTAGCGTCTGCGAAGCCGCGGGACAGGGAGAGCTTGGTGCCCGCGGCGGCCCTGCGGCAGCGCAGACACGTCAGGGTCTTGTTCATGATGAGCGGCAGGTCGCGGGCGGGCTACTCATGTTGCGATTGGCGTGGAGCCGGTCAGGAGTCAGAGTTGTTGGCTGAGATGCTTGGCAGGAGGAGAGAGAGCGAGGTGGAGCGGCTCAATGGTAAGGTACGGAAGGTAGTGTAGCTATGCAATTAGCCGAAGATAAAGCTTCACAGGTACCTGGAGCTTTATGCAGCTCTCAACAGACAACGAGCACAGCATCACAACGACCGGCGCCACGAAGGGTTTTATTCTTTGGCTTGGGAAAAGCAATGCTTGCTTGACTCAGTGGAAGCTGTCCACCACTAGGCGTCGCGCGACGTCATGTAGCAGAGCTGCGCTTGGTACGGGTGAAATCGGGTCAGAGAATGGAGCACGAGACAGTGATTAATGCTCCCCTGGTATCTGATTGATTGCTCGCCTAACTAAATGGACAATGCAGATAGGCTGGGCGCCTTTGCCTTTTTAGATTCATATTGCACCCCAAGCTCCCAGCGTCCAATTCGCGTGCTGGCCTCCGCTGCCCCTGATGAATCCGCCGGCGCCCATGCTCTGTCGTTGGAGCTTGACATCCACATCGCTGGGACGTGCCGCCCCACCCGCGCCGTGCTGAAGCCAGAGCTCGCGGTCGATTGTCGCCATGGTCGGAACCTTAAGCTGGGAAAGCAAGCTTCCCCCGGTCCACGGGCCCAAGGAGTGGATGGCCCGCAGTTGCCCCTTTAACTGTGGGGGCCTTTTCCTGTGACGGGCCAGCTTGGCGTCAATGGCATCTTGCTGCGGCTCAGCGTGGGCGGCGCCGAGCTCTTCTGTGCTCCCAGTCTCGCCCGCGCTGGGCCCCGACTGCGTTTCTGCGTCTGACCTGGGGCTCTCCTTGTTTAACGACTTGGCTTTCCGTCTGACTTCGTCTGCCCCCTTCCCCGTAACTGGCTCCCAGCCTCTCCGCTCGACAATGCTGGCAACCTCGTCCATGATCCTCTCCTTAATACCCAGGATGTTGCTGCAGCCGCCGGTGAAGATGATCCTTGCCATGCAAACAGCCCTCACGTCCATTGGGAGCTGCAGTAGATGTTGGTAGAGGAGGAGATGTGCCGGCAGTTCATGGTCGTCGAAAGTAGTTGGCGAAGCAGCTGTATCGAAGAATGTGTCTTCGCAAACATTTGCAATCTCGCCAAGTGGGAGTTCTATGGTTGAAAACCTGTGTGATGTCCTCAGTGGGACTTTC
The DNA here is from genome assembly GCA_003012165.1 of Paramyrothecium roridum. Classification (NCBI taxonomy): domain Eukaryota; kingdom Fungi; phylum Ascomycota; class Sordariomycetes; order Hypocreales; family Stachybotryaceae; genus Paramyrothecium; species Paramyrothecium roridum. The sequence continues at coordinate 9,342 of PXOD01000314.1, forward strand.
ACGGTCCTGTCAGAGGGAGATGCCTGCGCCGCCTCTGTCTCGGACTCATCCTGCTCCTCCACGGTTTCCAATTGCGTCGACTGTCTTTGAGACGATTTAAATGTTGCGGGTCTGCACCATGCAAGTCGACACATGATATCTTCACATTCCTCGAAACTGATGATTCGGTCAGGACTATTATCGTCTGCTGCAGAGCCGAGGTGTGCTTGCAAGGCTTGGTAGAGCTCATCGAGAAGTAGCCGGCCTCCTCTGACTGTTCGTGTAGTCTTTACCTCACGATATTCGTAGACTGTTGTGATGACGGTTTCAGCCCAGCCCATGTCAATCACGACGGCAGACCGCACACCAGCCGCTACACTGGTCGTGACTGCTGTAGACATGAGCGAGATAAGTGGGGTTTGAAATTTAAGGAAAAGAGTGTCGAAGACAACCGAGAGCAGTGGCATGGGCACTGCGGAATCCAATACGAGGCCGATTCTTCTTGGGCGTGAGTCGACAAGTAGATATCTGAGTAGCTTTAGCGACTTCTCCATGCCTTCAGAGAACCAGTGTACCTACTTGGTGAATGCATCTCTCAACATACGATCAAGCTTGTCCTCGATCAAGCCCAGGTCAAGCTGCCTCAGGTCAAATCGCCATATCTCATGCTCTGTTGACCACGCGCTCCCACCGCCACGGCGCGGCTGTTGCCAAGCTCTAAAATCGCCAACGCGGCGCTGCTCCTCTGGACCACATGACAAGGTCGCTTTGGGCGTCGAGTCCCCGGCGAAGCCAATGCGCACGAATCGCGACCCAATCTCGAGAATAAGAATGTCATCATCCGCACGAACGGTAGAGGGTGAGCCAAAGGTGGAAATGCTGCCGGCGCGTGGCGGCGTGTGAGGGCCAGGGGTTGAAGCACCGGGCTGGCCTGGAGTAGCTCCCCCGCGGATGCTAGCCACGCTTCGGTGAGCGAGAGTGGCTCCAGGTCCAGACATGGCCGTGTCAGGACGTGGAACACTTCACATGAGATTTGGAACGTATGAGCTGCTTCGCAAGGGTGCCTACCTTTAGATGCATCAAGTTGCACTGTAGCATGTTAGCTGATTGGGCGTGAGTGCACACCCAGCGCTAACACGCCTGCCCACTTTGGCACTTTCTTTGTCCCCTGGCTGGCCGGTACTTCTATCGATAAGGGTCGATTGCCGATAACGCATCTGCGCCAAAGTCAACAACCAAAGCGGTAACCGCAGCGACGTGGGCATCATTGGACGTCACTTACTTTCTCACGCCACCATCGATCTTAACATTGACAATTCTCACAACCCACTGGCTTGCGGGCCCTGGCGTGGCACCGATGGGAATCAAAGGGTAAATCGTCCACCTTCATCTGACATTTCTAGTAGTAATTTATTGACCCTTCCAGGGTTTACCGCGAGCTTGGTCCGGGCCAACGGGTGTCACTCAGCAAACTCGCCGTTGATGGCTACAAGACCCATGACCGGCCACTACGATTGGCGATTGATATCGCCATTTGGCAGTTCCAAACACAAGCAGCCCGGGGTCAGTGATCTTGGTGCTTTGCTTAGAAACTTTGGCATTCTGACATCTATCAGGCGGCACGAACCCGGCCATAAGAACGCTCTTTAACCGACTGATCCGGCTCCTTGGAACGCCAATACAACCTGTCTTCGTCTTCGATGGCCCAAGGAAGCCAGCTTTCAAGCGCAATAAACGCTCAGGTAGAGGCGATGGCGTAGCCACGGCCTTGGCAAAGCGCCTGATCCAGCTCTTCGGTTTTGCCACCCACGATGCACCAGGGGAGGCCGAGGCAGAGTGTGCCCTCCTCCAAAGAAATGGCATTGTCGACGCTGTGTTGAGCGAGGATGTGGATACTATCATGTTCGGCTGTACGAGGACACTTCGGAACTGGAGTGCCGAAGGCAAGGGTTCAAAAACACCAACGCATGTCACCATGTATGACATCGAACAACTGAACACAGCTACAACGGGCCTCGACCGTGAGGGAATGGTGCTAGTCGCTATGATGAGTGGGGGCGATTACCTACCTGACGGAATTGCAGGCTGTGGTGTCAAGGTCGCATGTGAGGCCGCCAAGGCTGGCTTTGGCAAGTCCTTGTGCAGTTTGAAGGCATCCGATTCCGCTGGACTCCGAACTTGGAAAGATTCGCTTACCCATGAACTTCGAACCAACGAAGGGGGCCATTTTCGGACCAAGCACAAGGCTTTGATTGTGCCAGAGACTTTCCCAAACCTAGAAGTCTTAAGGTATTACACACATCCAGCAGTGTCACCATTGTCCAGTTTGGACGCCGTCAGAGCCCGTTTACAGAAAACCAAGGATCCGGATATTCTTGGTCTAAGGGACTTTACTCGAGAGATATTCAACTGGGAGTTTCGTACCGGTGCTATCTACTTCGTCCGCAGGCTTGCGCCAGCGCTGCTAGTTCACAAATTCTGCCAGGGCCACCCAGATTCCGAGGAACTTGTGAAGCGTATTTCAGCCAGGCGAACTCATTTCAGCACCGATGCCACACCTGAACTCCGAATCGCTTTCATTCCTCAGGAAATTGTTCCAATTGATGTGTCCGAGGAGCCTGAGGAAACTGCTGCTTATGGGCGTGACGGCTTGGCACTGAATAGTGATGACGATTTCGAGGTTCCTGCCGATGCCTTAGCACCAGGTTCATCACAGACTACTGGAAAGGTGTACGATGTGTCGAAACCAGACCTTGTATGGGTGTTGGAGGAAGTTGCTCGGAAAACTATTCCAAAGCCCGTCCTAGCTTGGGAGGAAGCTATGGAGGCTAAGGCCATCCGCAAGTCTCCCACGAAGAAGTCTTCCGCCACTCAAAGCAAGCGAGTGCCTGTCGCATCATCCGGCGGACTTGACCGCTTTGTCAAGATTACCAAGGCTACAGCTGCAAACCAGGACAAAGGCACAGTCAACCGCACGGAATCAGGTCCAAAGAACTCGCAGTCGTCAAACCCTCGACTTTTTCGGCGACTGCGTACGCCTCCGCGAGAGCCAAGTAAGCAGCCCTCGACCGATGGAGAAACAGCTTCCTACGGCACCCCCGGGAGGACTGCCAGCTCACACATACTGCCTAGGACCCCGGACGCCGGCAACACACAACCTATCCTCATATCCTCTAGCCCCCCAGTTGCGCCAAGTCCTCCCTCCCCGAGTCCTGGGTCGCGGTTCGCTCCTCGCAATGAAGACCTTCGCCTTATACGCCCAAAGGTTTTCCAGAGCAGCTCGCAAACGCTGAACGATGCGTCACGAGGCAAACGGGCGGGGCAGTTTACTCCAAGGGCATCACAAACAGGTCGCTTCAAGCAGACGACTATGGACATGTTTGCGACTAGAAACAAGCCAGGAGTTTGCCAAGAGCCTCTACCAGTTTCTAAGTTGATCAACGCGCCGAACGGTCGACTGACATCTCAGCGAAGGGGGCCAATTGATGAGGCGATTGAGATAAATACGTCTCCGATGAGCCCACCTTCTCCGGCATCCCCTCAACCGGCTTCCCCTAGCAAGCGGGATAGGCAGAGGTCAGAGCTTAGTCCAAGTCCAAGTCCAAGGGTGCCAGCACCAAAGAAATTACTTATCCCCAGAACGAGCGCCGTGGGGTTCTTTCGAGAAGTAGAAGTCGAAGAGCACGAGGTCGAAGAGGTGATTCATAGAGAGACATCCCGTCTTCGAAAACACGGCATCAGGTCCGCAGTGACAAGATGGAGTGATGTATCAGTGATTGATTTGACACAGGAGTCATGACGGCATTCGAACAGATTTCGGCATTTTTGGCGTTGTAGTTTGTGCAAGGTTGGAATGGCGCAATGGAGTTCACACATACAGAGGGCAAGCAGGGGACGTGCTGTATCATACTTTTGAATATGAATAGGTATCATTATTGTACATGCGATGCCATGAACCCGTATGCCAGCTACCAAAACCAGATCCGCGATATTCAATTGTATGCGGCAGTATAGGCTTGTATGCTCCTTTCCCGTGCTTCCGGTCCGAACGCCCCAGAGAAGAAATCCAAGTTTTATACAAACACCTTTCCATCTTTTTTCCCTTCTGCCTGCCTACAATTCCATCGTGTTCAGATCCGAGTCAACCTCGGTGCCCAGGTCCAAATCCTCGAGGAACTTTCTACCCACGAGGTCGTCCGGCAGGTAGGTCTGCTTCACCCGGCCCTCGCGGTAGTTGGGCGGGTACTTGTACTCGGCGCCGTAGCCGAGGTCGCGCATCAGCCGCGTGGGCGCATTGCGCAGGTGCACGGGGACGGGCAGAGCCGCGACGCCGGGCTCGCGCAGGGCAGCGTAGGCATTGTTGAGGGCGCGGTAGGCGCGGGTGCTCTTAGGGGCGAGGCACAAGGCGACGGCGCAGTGGGCGAGGGGGATGCGGGCCTCGGGCATGCCAATCTGCTGGGTGGCGGTATAGGCGGCGGTGGCGAGCGGGAGGAGGGTCGAGTCGGCCAGGCCGACGTCCTCGGAAGCAATGACGACCATGCGGCGGGCGATGAAGAGTGGATCCTCGCCGGACTGCAGCATGCGGGCGAGGTAGTAGAGGGCGGCGTCGGGATCGTTGCCCCGGACGGACTTGTGGAAGGCGGAGATGGTGTCGTAGTGCTGGTCGCCCGCGCGGTCGTACACCAGCGTCTTGGTCAGCGAGGCCTTGATGTCCTGCTGCGTGATTCCCTCCCTCGTGGTGAGGGACAGCGCCAGCTCCAGCAGGTTGAGGGCGGTCCTGGCGTCTCCGTCGCTGAAGCGCGCGAGGTAGGCGACCATCTCGTCGTCGAGGAGGGGCGTGGGCGGGTACGTGGCCTCCTCGGCCTTCATGGCGCGCTTCAGGATGGCGCCGATGTCGTCGACGGTGAGCGACTGCAGGGTGAAGGTGCGGCACCGGGACAGCAGGGCGCTGACGACCTTGAAGGAGGGGTTCTCGGTGGTGGCGCCGATGAGCGTGACGGTGCCGTCCTCGACGGGCTTGAGGAAGACGTCCTGCTGGGCCTTGTTGAAGCGGTGGATCTCGTCGCAGAAGACGATGGTCTTGCGGCCGGTGAGGGCAATGTCGTTGGTCGCCTCCTGGAAGATCTTCTTGCACTCCGAGACGCCCGAGCTCGTGGCATTCATCTCGACGAACCGGCTGCCGACCATCTGCGCTATGCAGCGGGCGATGGTCGTCTTGCCCGTCCCCGAGGCGCCCCACAGGATCATGGAGGGCACGCGGTTCGACTCGATGAGGGACCGCAGCACGCCGTTTGGTCCGACGAGCTCCTGGCCGTGCACCTCGTCCAGGGTCCGCGGCCTCATCCTCTCCGCCAGCGGCGCCGCCTTGTTGGTCTTTGTCTTCTTGATTACCCTCCCCTCTTCCTGCGCGCCGGCCGTGTGGTGGGGCAAGCCCGCATCTTGCGTCTCCTTCTCGGCCTTCACGGGCGTGACGTTGGCGCCGGGGCCCTCCTCAAACGTGCGCTTCTTTCCCGTGATGGCCTGCGTCTGCGTCCCCGTCCCCGTCCCCGTCCCGTTCACGGCCGGCGTGAGGGCGCTCCCGTCGACATTCTGGCGCTTCGACGACGGCGTCGAGAAGAAGCTGGACGCGGTTCGCTTCTGCGTAGACGGGGCCGCGGTCCCGCCGTTGGTCTGCGACTGCGGTGGCGTGGGGTCCTTGTCGAAGATGAAGCTCGTGCAGCCCGAATCTATGTGGCTGTTGATTTCGGACGGCTTCACCGGCTTGTTGCAGATTGGGCAGTCGACTGCCATGGCTCAGGCGTGTGGGAAGTCAGTCGTGGTCTGGCTACCTTGTCGGAGAAGCTCGCGGGAAGCTAAAGTGGATTTATTAATGGCAGTGACGCGCGCTTGGAAAATGTTGTGGTTCTGATAAGATAAGAAACCCGTACCTGGAGAGTTGCCTCGGCGCCAGTCCTAATTCACTTGTAAGTCAACATTACGCTTGTTGGCAGACAGTCTACGTTAACCATGCGTCTGCATTTGCCTGATTGCATACTAAATTTCTTCACTACACTACTTTCATGATTCTTTCAGCCTCTGCGTATGCATTCTTGCTTTGTTTCTTCATATATTGGATTTAAAACTTGTTTATTCTACTGAAGCTCTGTGGTCAAAGCAACATCGTTTGCCATGCTCCTTCGCCCAGAAAGTAACTACGGCCACCGTGCCAAGATTTAATGCTGCTGATGATGCATCCCGAAACGCCGACTCATGCTTTTCGCCAATTCCTTTACACCCGTAATAGGCTTAGGCAATATATCTCCCTCTCTTTTTGTAGCTTGCCATGATCCATCCTTCAAAGCTCCAGTTACAATGGTATCGTCCGTTAAGCAGAAGTCTTCAGCGATCGAACCTTGGGTGATGCGATGCTAACCTCAGCCTTCCTCTTGCCGAGGATCGGCTCCGGCGTTCTTCGTGACAAGCCTGGCGTTCCCTCACGATCTCTTGTGGCTTCAGCGTGACAGGACGCATGATATGCTCGGTTGCCCACAAGCACTGCGTCCAGCCACACCCACTCCTGGGCCGCATCCAACCATTGGTTCTCGAATCGGTCCTGGCAGATAGGGCATACATTGTTGATTCCGCTGCTGGCATCAGGGACGGGTATGTACTTTGGTTGGAATCCCCCCGACCCCTTTGGATCTTGTGCCCCTGACTCCTCCGTGGCGGCCACGTGGTCGGCGTCAATCACTTCTCGTGACTTGAGCCAGTCCTATTCAAGAGAAAGATTAGCAATGCTGCAACGTAGGAGTGGCCGGTGGATAAGCTTACCTGACTGTCAACGTACCAACTCCGGTGCGTTCCCCTTTTCTCCGCCTCGGTGCTTCGCTGGTGAACCCGGAAGTGCCAGTCCATATGCGCCGTCTTCTTCTTTCTTCCTTCCTCGTCCGTCTTGAAGCGTCTGCCGCATTGTGTGCACGGAATGCCGAGATCGTCATAAAGCACAGAAATCGTAGCTGGGTTGAACCTAACGTCCACATTAGCATCAATAAACGTGCAAAGTCGAAAACGTGACTCACTGTTGTTTGAGAGCTGATGGGTCGAAAAGTGACTTCGTCGCAATATCCGGGGTCGGCCGTTGGGACATAGCCTTTGCCTGAGATAGGATGCTGGCCAAGTTGGCGGGGAAGGCTGCCGGAGGCGGGATTGGCGAGGCGCCGTTCGCTGGGCTCGCAGCGGCCGGGATCAAGCCTGCTTTTCGTAGCTGATCCAACAAGCCCAAGGGATTCGGTGCTGGTGCTGCTGGCGCTGGGGCGGGAGCTGGTGGTTTGACTGCCTCGACATGAACAGGCGGTGGCGACCGTATCGCCGCGCTCGCATACGGAGGGTTAGGAGTTGAGGATTGCGGCGTGGCCGACTGCCTCGCCATCAACGCCGCCAACGCTCCCGCTCCAAACAACGAGTCCAGTGTCACCTGCGGAGCCGCAAATGGGCCAGCAGGGGCAGCAGAAGGAGTTACGGAGGCAGATGGCGCAGAGACTGGATGTACCTGAGGCGGTACAGGTGCTGGGACTGGGGTAGAAGTCTGGGCTGGATTCGCCCTCATCGTCACGGCAGCGAGTTCAGTTACTTTGTTCTTAATAAGCTCCAGCTGATCTGGTGGCAGGCTTGTGTGCTGCAACACGCCCTGGAGGTCCAGTAATGCTTTTAATCTGTTTTGAATACTAGCATCATGGGGGTTATGCGAGAACTCGACTCTCATGGCAACGATCAGGTTTTGAATGTCATTGCTCAGAGTTTCTACGCTTACGCCTGCCGGAGCAGGCGGCCCAACTACTCCTGACCCGTGTGGTCCAGAGCCAGGAAGCTGATGAAGGGCTGGGTTGGAGCCGGTGGGCTGAGAGCTTGTTTGAGGGGGGTAATACGCGCCCTGCGATATTGTTAGAAACAACTTGTGAAAGGCTCAAGGAATGGAATGACTTACGTGAGGTTGGCCAGGGTATGGCACCTGCCCGGGCATGGCTCCGTGCTGAGGGTAGTGTTGAGCCGGGTAGCCGGTCGGTGTGCCAGTATGTCGCATGCCGGGCGGCGTTGGTGTGTCGCGGTGCGGCATCATGGCAGATCGTGGGCGTCCCGCCAATTGTCCTTGCTGTGGCGGCATACTCGCAGCCCTTGCTTTCATCAAGGCATTCTCAATGGGTCGAACGAGCTCGTGTGAGAAGACCGGTCTTGTGTCCAAGGAACCTGGAACCGGGTCCTTCCAAGTTCTCAACATCTCCTCCATCTTCTTCCGAATATTATTGTCGACCACGGCGTAAGACTCCATGAAAGTCTTAAAGAGGTTGCGTCCAAAGTAAAGCGTGTAAGGGGTGCCAACGTTTTTGACAATGGAATCAAGAACATATAATGCAGGGAGTTTCTTGTTGGGAGGTGCCTAAGGACATGTCAGTCGGTTGCATGAGGAGTTTAAAGGTTGCGATAGTCATGAGATGACGGAAGCTTAAAGTTTTATCGAATTTGTACATCTAGTGGGCTGATCTTACCTTTAGGATGTGTTGTTGTAGGACCTCGGCGATAGCCAAGGCATGCTCAGTGTTTTCTCTCGCAATCACAGTCAAGTTGCTGATTTCGAAGCGCATGTTAGACGAGAGATCCTCCAAAGCCAGGCGGTAGTCTTCCGCCACTTCAGCAGACTCGGACGACATCGTTGTTGTGGTTCTGAGGCAAACCCCAGAGTGGGAAATAAAGAGGTGTGAGTAAGTATATGGTGGTTTGAAAGAGGAAACACAATCTCAACCGGCGTCACTCCTCCGCACAAAGAGAGGCGCCCGGGCCGGTACAGCCACCTTCAAGGCAGCCAGGACAGGAACACCAAACACAGTGAGAACGAATTCTAATGCGGTGAATATATTCCAGGATGCTTCAAGCAAAGACAATGGCCGTCTTCCCAAAGCCCAGCCCAATGCACCACTAAAACCAGAGCAACCAGATGAGCCCTTGATCGCACCACCGCACAGCTCGTTCAGTAAGCGCAGGCAAATGGGTGCTGCCGTTGCCACTGATGAGCCTCTCCTCACGATATATTACAACTCCAGAAGATGCGAGTCACTGCAAAATCAGTGTTGGGATTCGTCGAGCCGAGATGCTAGGTAGTCGCGTGCGTCAAATGACAAGGGTGTCTCGGGAATGCGACGAGTGAATTACGGGTGTGTCAAAGAGGAAAGAGGAGTTCAGTAAGACCGCCAGGCAATTCGCAAGATGAGCACAAGGTAGAGGACGAGCGAAGCCGGGGTTTCGTGGGCGCAACAAAAGAGAGGATCGAGTGGTGAAATAAGGACGAGGTCGTTGCAGCTGAAGGTTTCACGACCCAAGAAACTAAGTTAGCGGGTACGGCAACCTCCTTGCTTGAGCACAGTCACGTGCTGTGCCAACGTCAATAATTGGAACTTCAGCGGTTGCTACCTCCAAATGTTCACCCTGTACGTACAGTGCAAATAGTCTAAAGGTGTAATGAAATGATGACTCAACAACAAGATGCGGAAACAATGAATTAGCGTTCAAGATAAGCAGTAGGTTGAAAAGAAATGTGCAATACGTTGGGAAAAAAAGCACGACAATGGCAAAAAGGATGGATTGCCTCCCCCGGACAGGCTCGAACTGTCGACCTCCTGATTGACGGTTATGAATAACAGTCAGACGCTCTAGCCAACTGAGCTACAGGGGACAAGCCAAGACAGGACACTGATGCGCCCTGTTTCATGGAAGCCATCGCCACCCTAAACAAAGCTATGAAAGCTTCAGCATCATGATCATGGGTCTCGTGGGTCTATGCGCACTACTACAATGTGTCTCACCTGCAGCTATCATTCTAGCCCCCAGACTCCTTCGATTATCTTATGGGCAAGGCTCTTTATCTCCGAGATCATATTGGGTTCTCGGAAAGTCTAAGTTACGACGTGCTGGTCATGTTGGGAGCTTCAACAGGTGGCTGCGTGCACAGAAGCTTGTATCCAAGTGTGGTAGGTTGGGTTCTTCACAGTTGCTATCGTCAATGGTGTGCAGATAACAAGCGACGGTGTTGAGACTCCAGATACGCACTACATAGAACATGAAGATTTTGAATTTCAAGACCTATCAAAGAGTGAATATTATGGAAAGAATGGCTGAAGCAAATATTGTCTACGCTTGATGATGCACATAACGTAAAATTCCAAACCCTGTTCAAACGCCTAGATTGTGAAATACCGTTGTTTCAATCTACCTCTCGTAATCATGCGCCCCCTAGAATCGGGACATGTTAGCATCAGAATATCTGCTGCTGGTCCGTACATTCATCGGGTGCAGGGCGGTATCAGGGCGCTTCACGCCAGGGACGATTGGGCTTGCGCGCTCCTCATCGTAAGAAGTTCGCTCGAAATCTTGGTGAGTGGGCATTGGCCCGCTGATGTTCGGACGTTCAGTGCCGTCGCCCTTCCAGAACATGGAAATAAACTTGCTTCGGGCCTTCTCCTTCCTCGTAGAGGGAGCCCGTGAGGAGTAGTCGTCGGGTGTGTACTTTGGTAGATACTCCTTGTTGGCCTCTGCGAGCGAGCCCTTGGAGCGGACTTCCCTAGCGCTGATGTCGCTTTTGCGGTCTCCCCAGATGAAGGTGCAGAGCACGTTCAGGACACCGAAGATGAGGTTGAGGATACCAGCAGCCATCACAAGCTGCCTGAACGGGTCGCCCATTTTCTTGCTGTCGAATGCAGCTTGGTTGAGTTTGCCGAGAAGATTGCAGCCAACAACGACCATGCCTGTACCGAGCCACCCAAGGCCAGCCTTGGGGCCGACAGCAGGCCACGTGCGCTCAAAGTAGTTCTTGAGGAATCGAATGACCGGGAACTCGGAAACGATGAGGAAGATGGGAAGGCAGCTGAGGAAGAAGAGAGATGCGCCCTCGAAAGGGAACCAGCTCCTGTCCTTGTCGATCTTGAGAATCAGGAGCCAGCAGGAAACGATAGCGGCAGTGAGCGAGATGACGCTCAGTACTCGAAGGACCTGCAGAACAACCATGCCAACGCCCTTGGACGCGGCAGTCTGGAAGATTGCGAGGGCCATAGTTGTGGTTGAAGCGAAAATGGAACGGTAGTCAAGCTCTGCAGCCCGTTAGCGAGATAATCATGTGATTGGTAGAACGTGCGTCTTACAGAGTAGCCGTTGCCAAAGATCAAGGTGATCTTTATTTTTTGGGTAATAGCTGAGCGCGTGTTAAAGAGTGCGAGATAGCTTGCGCTTTCGTGAAGATGGTCTTCGTGTAGTAAGGTTGGTATATCAGAATGTAGCAGCAGTAATGCAGAGAATGTTTTTGCAGATAGAGATGGGGATGGAACCAGTCCGGGTATTATACGAGCAAAAGTGATGAAACTCAAGGAAAAGGGCTACAAAGGGGAATAGAGAGTGTGCTTTGTGTTCATACAAACACCATTGTAGGTGGAGTCAATAAGCTGCTTGTCAAGACAATGGAAGCGAAAGACGAAGTGAACAGCTGGCGGGGCAGGTCTTTAATACCAAAGGCGGCCTATTGTCTGAACAGTCACAAAGCACCGGAACGGCAGTGAACACCTGACTGGGGGCCTGCAAAGAGAACAGTCCAAGACGTGAAGCAAGAACCCATGGCCTCGACGGCGGCAAAATGATCCTATTCGTGGCACCGCGTCTGGCGAGAAAGGCACGGGTTGCCCAGAGCCAACCATCTCGCATCGCCGGGACTAGCTGGCGGAGCTGGGCAAGGTTTGCTCGCAAATCGGCGAGCCAGTCGAGCACGCGCAGGAGATGTTTCATGGTTACGCTGTGTGGTCCCGACGGAGGCCCGACCTAGGACAACAAAGGTCTCCATAGCGTCTGGTTGCTTGCATGAGCTCCGTCCCACCCAAGACAAGGGTCCCTTTGAAGAAAGTAGCTCTGCGCGCGCCAGATGCAGCGCCAGCGAGGCCCGCGACGGGGTTCGAGGATGAACGGCTGGCCGCAGGGACCCAATCATGGTTGGACAGCAGACACGGCTCGAGATGAAGGCATTGGCGTCCAAATTGCCGGGCACATTGTTCAGACCGTTACGCAGATCTCAGAGCCGGGGTGTGGAGGAGCGACGATTGGATGTCAGTTGGCGGTTGCGGTTTCAGTGCCTGTTGGGCTCCAGCAGGGCATCCGCTAAAGAGTGCCGCTAAGCAGGGCTCCGAGGTGGGCCTCCCGCCCCGCTAGCCATCTCGAAGCGCCGCGCATCTTCGACTACTTCAAGGTCAACATAAAAGCAAGGCAGCTCAGGTCGCGTTTCATAATACCTGCAGAGTTTTGTGCAGACTTGCAAGTTCATAAGCTAGAGTGTTGCTGTACACTTCTCGAACTACGTATGTGTGCTCTCCTTTGACATGTCATGATTGCCTGGTGGGCAGCCAAGACGTTACGAAGGTAGGCACTACATACTAGTAAATGCTAAATGGCTTAAACGAAAATCAAAATATTTAATGGGAAAAGGAGAAATAATTCATCGACTCCGTCGATTGTTCATCTAAACAAGACGAAATCTGGACGTGAAGTATAAATCACCCCCGGTCAAGCCCCGGTCCAACATCAGAGCCGGAGCCGAAGTGCTCACGTTGGCTTCACACCCGGTAGCCGCCCATTTTTCCAAGTCAAACAATCACTTTTACTGCACTCCTCGAGGGATGAAGTCATACACTGCTCGACACGTGTGACTGTGCCGCACGCTGACGAGACTGTGGACAGCCGGGTTTCGGGTATAGCAAACACGGGATGAACCAATCTAAGCAGGCGGCACAATCCGGGTTTGCACTATATCGACATGATAACCCTTCAGTAGTTCGTTGAAGAAATTTATGACAATTTGATAATGGTTTCGGCTTTAGTCGATCCAACCGTTGCAATTTTACTCATATTTCTCTTTCACTTTTTCAAAGGTCTTAGTTTTTTTTTTGGTCCTTGTCTTGTTTTCCTTTGTTCTATTATTGGGAGCGACTCGCCCGTTCTGCAGGTTTAATTACTGCCCTTTCGATTCGCAGCCCACGTCTACGGCTATCCGCTTGCCCAGGTCCCGCTCTGCGCAGCGCGCTTCTTCGAGGGAACGCGCTTACAAGAATAGCGACGGCTCCGATTGGCTGGGCTCCAAAACTCCAAAATTCAATATCGGAGACACAGCCTCAGGTGGCACAAACCGAGGGGCCCCCATCCGGGCGGCCGATTTTCTTCCTCCTTTTGCGACTTTAACTTCTGCGCTCCCACCCCTCCCCCTGACGTCTCACCAACCGCCCGCCGCGGCTGACCGCTCTCCTTTCTGTCGACCTCATTTCCTTCTCCCGCAAACTCTCAACCACACAATTCCACAATGGCCCGCGGCAACCAGCGCGACAAGGCCCGTGAGGCCAACCTCAAGAAGCAGGCGGCTCAGGTGCGTCTTACACGGTCCTCTCCCCCCTGCCGCTGCGCTCGCCAGCGAACAGGGAGAACGTGGCCCCGGAGAAATTTGCCTTTACTGACAGAGCCTCCCTCTGGCGCCATATTCTAGAAGACCAAAAACAACATGAGCGGCACTGAGATGCAGCGCGCCAAGGAGTCCGCCGCCGAGATTATGCGCCAAAAACAGGCTGCCGGTAAGTCCCGACCCTTTTGCCGCTTGATGAGCCCCAGACAGTCGATCGGCATGGCTAACACTGCATCATCGCCATAGCTGAGGCAAAGAGGGCCGCCGAAGGAGCCAAGAAATAAGGGAATCTCGATCGAAGGCGAGCGCATATAGAGGATCCTTATTCCCACCGGCGTCTCTCGAACAAATGGAGTCTTACTAGGGCAGCATGGGCGAAGCGGTGCACGGGGCTTGAGCTTAAGGGTTGTGATTTAGGCGAATACAGGATTATCTAGCGACTCTACAATAAACTTCACACCAACAACGCTGTCCTGCTGTTCGAAAGATGCTGGTAATGCTCTGCTCCAACTCGTTGTCCTGAGGGTCTACGATGTGCCACAGTCTCCCGGCCCCAACAACCATCATGGTTTTCGTGGTTACTCTGCTTGCGATCAAGGTACAATGACTCTACGGTCTATAAGGCCCTTACAGTCACATCACTCGATTCGGTATCGATGCCCAGAGTCAGGGGGAATCATTTAAATTTTTTGACCTATTAATCATCCAGATATTATACGAACCAGTCATATATCCCTAAATCCCTTCACACCATCAAGAGTCATACCGCGCCAGGCAGCCTCTGTGTGAACATCGAAAGTCTACGAAATAACTCATTAAAACACCTCATAAGGTTCTACCCAATCATCCCATCACAAGCCGCTTTATAGCTTCATGGCAGCAAGAGGAACGGAGCCTGATGAATAGAGTTAGTCAATGCACAATGAGGACAAGGCACGAAGAAGTCACTTACCACCAACACCACCAATGGCGCCAATGCCTTGGTCCGGTGAAGGGAAGCCGCCGGCGTTGCACTGGACGAAGCACTTGCAAGCGCCACCCTCGATGACACCCTCTCCAGGAGTGACTCCTGCAGGAGGAGCTGGGGCAGCAGGGGGAGGAGCACCAGCATCGGGAGCAGGAGAAGCAGCCGGAGGGGCAGCAGGGGGAGCAGCCGGAGGGGCGGCGGGAGGAGCGCCACCCTCGGGAGGAGGAAGAGGCTCTCCGCCAGTAATGGGAGTCTGCTTGCCGTTGCCCTTCTGAGCGATAGCAAGAGCCTGGAACTGGGCCTGGGTTTTCTCCGCGGTAGGGTTGATAGAGAAGACCATGCCGGCGCCGCAGTGGTTGCCCTGCTTGCAGTAGAACCCTGACCGTGTTAGTCGGGTTCGAATCATAAAGTTAGGTGGAACTTACAAAGAGGCTTGTCGGTCATAACCTGCATAGCGACCTGAGGGGCGGGAACGACGGTGTTGTTAAGGTTGGCCTGGAAGCTAGAGTCCATACCACCCTCGATGGCATCGCAGGGGGTATCGAACGGAGACTGGGTGACGGTGTGGTTCTGGGACAGGAACTCGAAGACGACAACGTCGCCGATGGGGACGTTCTGGAGCTGATCAGGCTGGTAGGTCAAGCCTCCTGGGCCACCGACCTTGACGGTGTGGGTGGCAGCAGCAACAGGGACAGTGTTGGAGGGGGGAGGAGGAGCGGCAGGGTTGCCTTCGGCCGGAGGTGGTGGAGCTGGGTGGCCTTCGGCTGGTGGTGCAGCAGGCGGGGGAGCACCAGGGGCTTGTGTGGGAGTACCGCCAGTGATGACAGTGACCTGCTCGTTGATGACAGTGGTTTGAGCACCGCCTCCGGGGTTGGCCCAGATGATGATGACGTTGGTCTGAGCACGGGCAGTGATGCCGTGACCGCTCATGCCGTTGGCGAGAGCGAGAGCGCGGCCTTCCAAAATATCACGGCGGACGACATCCTTGCGGACGGTGCGAGCCATGGCAAGAGGCGCCAAGGCCAGAGACAGAGCTGATGAGAACTTCATGGTGAAATGTGTTTGCGTGTTCGTTTAAAAGCAAGACGTGGGTATCTCAAGTTTGCTCGAAAGGAAGGGATACTGAAGAGTTCGTGATGTTAATCGGTTCCTGTCAAAGGATGCAATAGACGAATCGGCCAAGCGATCGTGTTTAGGTGGATTAATTAAAGCGAGGGCCTGCTCGTGGAAGAATGGAAAAAGAAAGAAGAGGTGTACCAAAGAATGGACGCAACACCAAGAAGAACTCTGTGAGAGAGGGAATGTGATGGAGAGAAACAAACAGAAACCTTCTAGCTGCAGACGGGGCGGTCACAGGCTTTTTATCTAGCACGATCCCCAAAGGGCCGGATGGCCGTGTGGTACGGTAGGAGAGCATTACGTCCCAAGTTCGCCATGGCGACAGAAGGGGCTGTAGGGGGGGGCGGTTGGATTGATTGAAACAATCCCATCGCCATATTGGATGGGGCGCCATGCGACCCCTTTGTCGCGATGTGCACGGCAGCGCAGAGCCTGCAGCGTCCGGCGGCCTGCCCAGCAAGGACCATGGTTTCGGAAGCTGCGTAGTCCGGCAGAAAAGTCATGGCCGGTCGAGGCCCCCCGAACGCGGGGAGAGACGACGGGAAAAGGGTAAAGACCAAGCTGTGACAGCGAGACGTCTCGGATGGCGTTTGGTGTTGGCCCTGGTCCCCTGGCCCATCCCTGCTCTTAGCCCGATGGGGTAATAGGCGTAGGCGGGTAGCGGTGCTGACGACAGATCCTGCTACAACGGTGGCCACGGCGGCCACGGCAGAGGCAACGTTGAAAGGGGCGGTGCTGCCTTGGGATTGGGATGATTCTCTTGCAACACGTTCAAAGGCATGAATCTTTTTTTCTATTTTTTCCTTGTACCCGTGTTATCCGTGGTTTCTGGTCTGTATCATTCTGCCTTGTCTAGGAGGAGCAGCTGTTCGCAATTAGGTACCTAGATTTGTAAGTGCCGAATCTACCTTAGACTACCAAGTAAGGTAGTCTACTTTCCCTACCACTTAGTGCAAGGTAAGGCTCGGCCCCTGAAAGACATGACCAGAAATCGCCGTCTAAGGTGTTCCCTACAGCTACCTTGAGCTACAGGGGGTATCTCCACAGACGACACCGGTAGTGCTACCCCATTCCTCGTTCGTCTTGCAGACACCGTCAGGTACCAGGCTCTGCTAACTAGTGGCTGGTGACGGGGGGGATGCCACGCGCGACGCAGCCCCATTTCAGGTCCTTGACACGAGCCAAGTTGAAGTCATTGCCTCTGCTGGGCACAGACCCTGCAGGCCAGTAACGTTAGAGGAGCAAGGCTTGACATTTGGGTGTGGCTGAAACCTCGAACGGTTGCCGCCCGGAGGGTGAAACGTCATCTCCTGGAAGGTGATACATTTTCTACAACACCTGTCGAGCCGGGCCTCGCTAGGGGTGCATCTCAACTGTCTCATCGCGTCTTTATGGCCTCATTTTTTTCTCTTCTCTGTCGCCGATCTTGCTGCGCAAGGAAAAGCCCTCGTCGGCTGACACTGGACGCAACGAGACGAAGGTGAGCTTCCCTTATCTGAAGGACCAGGCCAGGATCTGCCCTCTTTCCCGTCTAGGATAATCCAACCCCCCCTGGCAGTGAGAATCGTTTCTAGAGACCAGACGATCTCACATCTCGCCAGGGTACAGCAATCAAGGTTGTAGAAACGGCCCTCAGCCTTGACCGGGGCATTTGGCAAACACATCAACTTTAACATTATCATGGGTATCTCGTGGTTGCATTCTTCGTTGCTGTCAAACTGATTCCCTGCAAGACGTCGCTTGTGGTTGGCCCAGTTAACCTCCTAAGCATACAATCGTCGTGACAACGTTGCTGCGAACTAAGGTCAGTAGCCGCGCACAACTTCCCCACGAAGTGGCCTGCCAAGCAGCACAGCCCGACGTTCGACTTGAGCCAAGGAAAGCTCTCCCCAGTAGACGAGACAAGCCGTTGCACATCCGAATGTCATCGCCAAGAAACGATGCGTGCTTGCATCCTATCCGCCCTCCAGGCAGCGCACGTTGAGCCTCTGCGCCGGGGCCACCTCCAACCACGGACGCCTATCCAAAGAGGCATATAATGGCCAAACTATAGATTTTCGGAACGCGCAGTGTCGCAGAAATGTCTGTTACCGCGGAAGTGCCACGAAACCAAGCCTTTGGTCCTCGAGGCTCTGCAATCTTAATCCGCACAGAGCACCCGCCGATCTACGAGTCTTTTTGCTGCGCTTGCTGGTTGGCCTGCTGTTGGCCTTCATAGAGGCCCGTGTAGTACCCGGCGTAATACCACGACATGAGTAGTTTCTTCAGGTTCTCGTCGCGCACTAGAAGGACACACGGGTCAGGTCAGCTCCGTCCTTGGCCGTTACCACCACGGGGAAACCTTGGTTCCCCGGCCTGCCACCATCCCAACTCACCTGATCCCATGACAACCTGAGGCGGGAAAGGTCCTGGTATGGCGTTTGGTGGTGGCTGCCGCTGCTCTGTGCTTTCAGTCTTAAGATCCTGATGAACGGTTATCCATCTGCTCGCATGAAACCACAAGGATTCGCAAAGTTTCGTGGCTGGCAGTGTCATCAGGGAAGGGATCTCGCGTACCTGACCTGCCTTATTGGCACCTCCTCCCGTGCTACTCTCCTGCCCGGATTCGGTCTCATCCGGCTGGTCGCCTGTGTCATGGCCCTGTATATTACTATGGGCGCTGCTGTTGTTCATGGTGAGCAATCTCGTCCACAAAATCTTGTCAGCAATTTGTAAAATGGTTATACGGACCCATCATGGACGAGCTGGTTCAGATCTTTGAGTGTACCACCC
Source organism: Paramyrothecium roridum (assembly GCA_003012165.1). Lineage (NCBI taxonomy): Eukaryota > Fungi > Ascomycota > Sordariomycetes > Hypocreales > Stachybotryaceae > Paramyrothecium > Paramyrothecium roridum. The sequence continues at coordinate 27,632 of PXOD01000314.1, forward strand.
TTAGCATGTATGCTGTGGTATTTCTAAGGCGAGCTCTTGTTAGTGTGTGTCGGTAACTGCAAACATGCGAACAGTTTTACCTTATACTCCTCCAAAGCTTCATTCCAAGAGTCGACTAGAGCGGAGTCATCCCAGATCTCATCGTGGCTTAATTGGTTCGATTTCTTGTCCATGATGTTGAGTTGCTGATACAACCTCCAGGAAAGAAGGCTCTAATCGCAGAACAAGGTGGTGGAAATTTAATCAAGACGGGAGAATGCTTGGTTGCAAGACTGAGGACTCGGTATGGTTGACAAGTATAAAATAAATATCTTACGTGAATGGCAGCACTGAGTTATCAGCAGGTGACTGAGACGAAGGCAATATTGTTTGCGAGTCTCGCTATGCGCAATGGCACTTTCAGCGGTCGCTACCTGGAGACGGGCTGTCTACATCTAGCCTAATCAAGCCACTGCCACTGGCCACCCCACCACCATTTTTTTAGTTGATAAACTGATAGGGACCCTGACCGCTCAAATTGTATGGCAGAATCCCAAATTTTTACTAGGGACCGCAAATCCAGACTCCTTCCTGGCCGTAGTAACAACACACACTGCCCTGCATTGTTCAGTCATGGCTCCAGTACTCAGGACACGAAAGGGTAAGCTTCAATCCACTGCCTGTAGAATTGGCCCGATACTGACTCTCTTCCATAGCTGCGGCCACCAGCGAAAAAGCTGCTGAGAAGCCCGCGCCTGCCACCCAGAAGAAGGCAGCGCCACCCAAGCGCAAAGGTTCGTCAGCCCCAATTCCAGGTCTGGCACTGTCGCATACTAACACGGTGTAATACAGCGGCCGAAGAATCGTCTCCTGTATCGTTGAAGAAGCAGAAGCCTACCAAGCCCTCGCCAAGCACTAAGCCTGCCGGCAAGAAGAACAAGGAGACGAAGGCGGCCAAGAAGCCCGAGGAGGTTGAGCCCCCCAGTGAGGAGACCCGTATCGATGTGCCGCAGTCAGGGTCAGATTCAGAGTCCGATGGTGAGGAGGAAGAGGGTGTCAAGGCCCTGGCTGCTCAAATAGACCCGGAGGACGACGATGGCGTGAAGGGCAAGTCTTTGTTCAAGCCAGGCCAGGATGTCGGCAAGGCCCCCAAGATCACGAAGAAGGGCGGTAAGGACGCCGCGGCTGCCGATGAGGGCCCTGGCGTTATTTACGTCGGCCGTATTCCCCACGGTTTCTACGAGCACGAGATGAAGCAGTACTTCTCACAGTTCGGCCCCATCAGCAAGTTACGGTTGTCGCGCAACAAGAAGACTGGCGCGAGCAAGCATTTCGCCTTTGTCGAGTTCGCCGAGGCCAGCACGGCCGAGATCGTTGCCAAGACCATGGACAACTACCTGCTGTTCGGCCACATCCTCAAGTGCAAGATCTTGCCCAAGGAGCAGGTCCACGAAGATTTGTTCAAGGGCGCAAACAAGCGCTTTAAGAAGGTTCCCTGGAACAAGATGGCCGGTAAGCAGCTCGAGAAGCCCTTGTCGGAAACCGAGTGGAAGGGAAAGATTTCCAGGGAAAAGAACAAGCGAGCGCAGCAGGCAGAGAAGCTCAAGGCTCTCGGTTACGACTTCGAGCCACCTACGCTGAAGGACGCCCCTCCCCCTGCTGCACTGGAGAATGGTGAGGAGGCAAAGGCCATTGAGGCTCCTACTACTCAGGAGACTGAAGAAGAGAAGCCTGCCGAGCAGGACAAGGCAACAGACGTTGCCGACGAGCCAGCTACTGAAGAGGTCAAGTCGGCACCAAAGGCCAAGGCCACCAAGTCAAAAACCGCAAAGGCAACCAAGGGCCGAAAGGCAAAGGCTTAAGTTTTGTTGTTGGGTGCCGCAGGATGCGACGGTAGCGTATTATAAAAGGCGTCATGTTCAATATCACGAGTTTCTGATCCAATACTACTAAGTCACCGTTTTCTCAATGTTCATGATCACTCTCGAGAATCGTTTGTAGAAATGTCCGCACATAAGCGAACCCAAAGCACCCACTATGAATCGAGCAGCATTGGGATTATGAAAGGCAATTACGATCTACTTCGCGCGAGATTGTGAAGAAGCCACAGGATTTCATGGTCTTTTTCATTAGTGTGATGGCGAAGATGGTTTGTAAGATGAAGAAGAAAGGAAAAAGGGAAAGCAGAGAAAATTCGCCGTAGGCTGGTTATATTAGCGGGAGCGAGATCCATATTGAAGAGCCAATCAGGAGGCTCTATGCCCGCATGTTCTAGAAGCTGGGCTTCGACGGCCCTACCCGGTACTGATTAAATCGGTACGCTTGCTCAAGCTTCTTTGGGGAAGTCTGAATCTTCTCCTTTTTATCAATCAACATACGTGGAAAATGTAACTAGGCATTCGAGGGAAACACAGAGTTGTTACAGCCGTCAGTAGTAGTTGACAGATTTTGTTGTTTGGCTTTACATCATGTGTGAGTGTGAAGCATGTGGTACCTTTTTTCACCACTTCCACCGAGGGTACATCGATTTCACAAATGCCATGGAATGGAGCAGGCGTTGATGGCTGCGGATATAGCCTATACGAACATGGTCATGCATGCCGAACTTGAATACGAGGCCAAGACAGCTGAGGAAGAAATCCAAAGAAGCAAAAAGACCGCAAGGGCAAATATCAGAACAAAATATAATGGCTACCAATATAGAGAGCATACTTTGTACTCTCGTCATGTCTATTGCACGAATGAGACACACAGGAGTCTTAAGGTAGTCGGCAACTAAGAAGACCTTCAGTTCCTGGGCCTGCACGTCCCCTACCTTACCCTATAGCGAGGTACCGCGCTGTACGCGCCCCAGCGTAGGTAACCCACCAAAATCCAGGGACTCCCCTTGACGATCGATTACGACTCGGGAACAACGACCAGGTCAATTGACCAAGGAACATCGCATCCGCTAGGCGAAGGCTTTGTTGCCATCTTTTGCGCGAAAGATGTCTTCAGCAGCCGCCACAGACCCGACTCAGGCGCCGGGCTCAGGTACATTGCGTCGCCCCTCCATTGAGAGGACATCGTGTTCTGATCATGATCTGACGGGTGGTAACAGCGCCGAAGAAGAAGAACAACAAGAAGAAGAAGAACGCCAACAAGAACAAAGATTCGGTGCAGACTTTGAACAACGATGCGAAGCAGGACCAAGACGACTTGGACGATGAGCCCGAGACACCAACGCAAGCTGTTCGTGGCCCCTTGTCTCTGTACGAATACGCATGCCTTGATCACTGGCTCTAACTTTGTTGATGACAGGATGCGCCTGATAACGCGAAGCCCGAGGCTGATAGCAACGGCCATGCAGAGGAAACGACGAGCAATGGACATGTCATTCCACCCGCGCACGAGTCTGGCGACTCGGATACGTCAGCCAAGCTGGAGGCCCTCACCAAAGATCGAGAAGCCTTGAGAGTTGAGGTCGAGCAGCTTCGCAAGCAGCTTGAGAGCATCCAAGAGAACCATAAACAAGAGATTACCGAGCTGAAGTCGGACCTCGAAACGAGCAATGCCGCCAAGGATCACGCCGAAGAGCAGTACCAGAACCTCCTAGGACGTGTTCAGCAGATCAGGGAGTCTCTGGGCGAAAGGTTGAAGCGCGATAGAGAGGAATTGGAGGAAGCAAAGGATCGCATACAGGACCTCGAAGCTCAGAACGAAGAGCTACAGAACTCGAAACAGTCATCGAGCGACGACGTTGCGAAGCTGAAAGAGGAGCTACACGATGCGACAAGGGAGTTGACGACGCTCCGCAGCCGGAGCAACCTCTCCACACAGAATTGGCAGAAGGAGAAGGACGAATTGTCGCGCATGGTGCAGCACCTTAAAGAAGAGATGGAGACCACGTCGAACGCCATGGGCGAGTGGGAAGTCATTGCCATGGAGGAACGCTCCATCAAAGAGACTCTTGCCGACAAGGTTTCCGAGCTTGAGGAGCAGATTGGGGCTCTCAGACAAGCCTACGACAGCGCTGCCGCGGAACGCGACAGCCAGAACACGCTGGTGGACAACCTGCAGAACGCTCTGCGCGAGATACAGGAGGCTCGCAAGAGGGAGCTGCGGGAGATGGTTGAAACGACCGAGTCGCAACTGGAGGCGCACAAGAGGCTCCTCCAGGAGGCCGAAGCTCGTGCCACGGCTGCCGAAGCGGCCAAGGCAGAGCTCACGAAGGAGCTAGAGCGGACGGCGCCATTCGAGAAGGAGGTCAAGGAGAAGAATCTCCTGATAGGCAAGCTGAGGCACGAGGCCATTGTGCTCAACGAGCACTTGACCAAGGCGCTGCGCTATCTCAAGAAGACAAAACCGGAGGACAATGTTGATAGGTCAGTTTCCAAGATGACTACGAAACCATTGAACCATGCAACTAACCCCCAATCTACAGACAAATTGTGACGAACCACCTCCTACACTTCCTGACCCTCGACCGCGGAGACGCCAAGCGCTTCCAGGTCCTGCAGGTCATGGCCGGCTACCTTAACTGGACCGACGAGCAGCGCGAGCAAGCCGGCCTCGCGCGCCCCGGCGCCTCGAGCAACAGCCTTCGCCTGCCAGCGTCGCCCTTCCACCGGACGCCCAGCTCGCCCTCCCTCAACACCGATCTCTTCTCGGAACCCGGCTCCTCCAAGGACAAGGAGTCGCTGGCGGAGCTGTGGGCCAACTTCCTCGAGCGCAGCGCCCAGGAGGGCGTGGGCGACGGCGCGCCGGGCCAGGGCAGGAAGGACAGCACGAGCAGCGCGGCCACGGCGCCCGTTCGCTCAGACTACAAGTCATGAGTGACGTAGACTTAACGGACGAGGGGGGCTTGCATATTCGTGCGTGTGCATCAGGGATAGAAAAAGAAGCAGTAAAATGCATGGTTTGCTCGGTAGAAAGAGGCCGGGCCTGCCACCAGCACGGGGGAACGTGGACTGTGTTTCTTAAGCAGCGGAGGTGTGACGAAATTCTGTAGACGCGGCGGGTTCGTCGAGACATGAACGACGAATGTCAAGAGTGTGATGGGTCAAAGGCGCTGGAAACTTCTTGTACGACTATGGTTCTATTTTATTCAGGGGCATAAAGCAGACAGCATCAAAGACTTAATCTAACTACCATCCGACCCCGGCGGAGGGACCCGCAGCGGCTCGATGACGCTCTCAGCGTAAGACTCGGCGTCCCGCGTGATGGCCTGTATGTTGATCCTGTTGCTCAGAGCATCCTTCACGCCTTCGACAACGTCCCTCTCCTCCATGACCTCGCCCATCAGCCGGACCTCGTGGGCCCAGTACGTCTGGCTGCGCGTGCGGAGGCCCTCGTCCCGCAGGGCCGTGTTCTTAACGATGCCGAGGGCGTTCACCTTGCTCTTGACGTTGATCAGGGCGCGGTTCACGGACTCCACCCGCTCGGCGGGCGACGGCAGCTGGACAAAGGCGCGGTTCGTCGAGGACAGGTACAGGACCCAGCCGAGGACGGCATCCAGGGCGGCGAGGGCGACGAGGCGGTAGATGCGCGTGGTCCAGAAGAAGTACTCGACGTCGTCCCGCTTCTTGGCCCGAGCGTTGTTCATGTGGTTGAAGGAGCTGACGAGGTAGATCTCCGCCACGGCGACGAGAATGGCGGCAATGGTAGCCGGGACGCGCCACTGGGCGCCGTACTTTCCGGTGAGCGAGGGGCTCGTGGCTATGGCGATGGCGAAGAGATTGATGAGGTGCGGCTGGGCGAGGGTCGGGAAGGCGTAGTAGAGATATGTACGAGGATCGTCGACGTTGCAGAAGGGACAGTCGGCGAGGACTTCCGGCCCGTACTGCAGGTACAGCAAACGGCTTTCCTTGCTGACGAACTTGCTGCGGAGCGTCTCGTCGCGGGGCGTCAGGGTGTTGTCGGGCCGCAGGCCGGCGAGGCGCTGGAAGAGGCCCTCAGTGGGCATGGACAGCGGGCTGCCGGTGCGCTTGAAGAGGTTCTCCGGGCTCAGGACGGGCAGCGTCTTGGCGAGGTAGGCGACGACGAGGGCCAGCAGGAGGGCCAGGGCGAGGCGCACGCGCGGAGGGACGGGCTGGACGGCGACGCCATGCTGGCGGGGCGCGGAGCGGAGGGAGCGATAGTAGGAGATGGCCTTGGGGAGGACGATGGGACCGAAGAAGATGACGAGGGAGCGGACGCTGCGATGGTGCTGTTAGCGACGTTCTTCTGAACAGGCTGGTGGTCGTTTGGTATGTGAGACCTACGATTCCCAAGTAACCGCCATGGTTAAGCGACTAGGTAGCCAGCTGCGGCGAGCCTTCCCAACTGTGTGTCCTGTTTCAACGAGCGTCCGACAATTTGCGAGTTGCAGCGCAAAGTCTCGAGGATATCAAAAGACGTTGCCAAGCTAGCAAGCAAACAAACAAAGTGCCTGAAGGGCTACCGTAGCTTTCTCAGCAGCAATGACGATTGTGACATGTGGCACCCTCCAAATCCCCCCCTGGGAGGATGGGACTTTACCTGAAAGGGGGAGCCGGGGCACCACTTTAGCGCAAATGGCGGGGCACCAGGGCCTTTTAGCCCATGTTCCCGCTCGAGAATAAAAGTCTCCCGCGTCGAATTTTCCAGCCCTCACGAAAACCTCTCCCTTCTTTGTCAACTTTTACAGCCTTTCTTTAACAGCAGCACAACCGCGCGAGCTGCTTCTCTTACAACAGTCTCAAGATACTAGTACAGGAATTCAATGATCAGTCATTTATCTCTCGGTTTGTCCAGCTCCCGCCTTTTTTTCGCTTCCCGTGACGAGAAGAAAGAAAGAAAAAAAAGAAGAAAAAAACACAAACTGGCGCTTTCGAAGCTTTTGCGATCTTTCTTCCTGTGGTCGCTAGAGTCAAAAAGCCTGCCTAGAACAATCCCCATACGACCCTGCCAAGGGTCCTTCTCAGTCGTGTTACAAAGTCTCAGCATTAGCGATGAGGAACTTTGCGTCAAATCAGACGAGATACATCCCATAAGACACCTCGTAGCTTGGTTTTCGCGTGAAGATTTTATTTATGCCATGTAATCTGCCTAAGGGACGCAGATTGTTGTACTATTTACAGCTCCTTCTCCTCCCGAACTGCCTGCGCCGAAGGCTTTTCTTGCGTCGTCTTCTTCTTCTCTTGCCCCTTGAAAGGTGCCTCTTTCTGCTTGGTGCTGGCCAGAAGCCCCACGATGCCCAGGACCAAGTCTGTGATCATCGTGAGGAGTCCGACGCAAGCCACCTGCCAGGAGGCAACGCTCACACTGCCCAGCGGAGCGCGCGGCAGGGAGAAGAACCACTCTGCCCAATAGGGGAACCAGCCATTCGGAAGCCAGAAAACTGGTGCCTTGCCATACCAGAAAGGAAGAATCAGCTGGGGGCCGCGAGTTAGGATCAGGCGCACGGCGGTCAGGTAGCTGTCGAACTTCGATCTCGAGCCGTCCAAGCCCTTCTCTGTTACCACAAGATGCGGTTAGTATTCGCCTGGTGGTTGTAGCATTGGATATTCCCACGTACTTGCAGTCTCGAGTTGCTCGAGCAGCTTATCGTGCTGTCGGCGTAGCTTTGCCCACTTTGCGAACTGATCCTGGCTGCTCGTTGCGTTGAGCTCTCGCCGGACCTTCAGATAGTCGGCCTGGATCTTGCGCTGCTCGGCCGCCGCATTGGCCGTCGCTACAGGTAGGTAGTTGATCGCCGTCCATATCTGCCTCGATGTTAGCCATAGCTCTGCCTGCCGGGGCGAGGCAGGAGGTTCCGTACCAGGTTATTGAGGGTTGTGGCCCCGATGGCGTTGATGAGGCGCGCGGCGGCCTCGAAGAGGAAGACGGTGACGAGGATAGACGGCATGACGGGCTCTTTGGGTCAGGATGTTATGTGGCTATCGTGGCATTTCCCTGCGCCGTGCTGCTTCGGAGGGGACGGGGGATGCTGTTGCTCGCACAGCTTGTGAAGATGCCAGACGTGCTATGAGGTAGTGGGCCACTTACCAGTCCAATTGTGAGCACCTTACGTATGTCATAGTGGCAGCCCCGAGAATATTGCATTGGGGCCGAGTGCCCCTCCTCCGATGTGCCAGCTTGTCCGAGCTTGCCCGCCTACCCTGCAGCACGACCATTTACATCTACAACGTACCAGCTATTCTCTAATGCCCCTTCTGCCATTAGGTCCATTAGGTCTCTTCCAATGTCCAGGGCACTTGATAAGGGAGTCAAGGAAGCTCTAAAATTGGCAGACCATGGAAAGGCCTTTTCTGACATTGCTGACGTGCTCACGCACGTGTCAGACGACCTTCTCGAGGTAGAATTCTTGGGCAAGAGTCACGTTCTTGATGAAGGGCAGATCCTGTTGAAGGACGGCAATGCTGTCGCAATCCCGAAGATTCATGTGATACAAGCATTCATTGTCGCCCATCAGACGTTTAAGAAGCTGTCAGTTGGAGAGGAGCTAACAGATGCTGCTGTTCTCAAGGCTACTGCGGTCATGTTACTCATGGACCCCGAGCACCTCACCGCAGCAAATCTTCGGAAGCGGGTGATAGACCGAGCCACACGCGCCGGACGGAGCGATGTAAAACACATCATCCAGCACGAGAAATTGTTTACGGATAGCCTGCTCACCAGCCGTCTCCACCGCCATACCAAATCGCCCAACCTTTGGAACCACCGAAGATGGTTGATACAGCAGTCCAGGCAGCTGAACATCACCCTCGATATTGTGCAGGACTTCCGCTCGGTCATCTTCGTTTCCGGCGAGAGACATCCACGTAACTACTACGCCTGGTGTCACGCACGGCATTTGATCAGCACAGCAGGGCCCGACGCTGAGATGACGGAGGAGACACGGCTGGCCCTGCTATCAGACACAAACAAGTGGTGCGTGGCACACCATGACGACATATCGGGATGGATGTTTCTCAAGCTCCTGCTCGCCGACCCCCGGGAAGCTGTTGCTATTGTTGGCGAGACACTGAAGCTGGCCGAGTCATTCCACTGGCGGAACGAGTCGGTCTGGTATTTCCTTCGAAACATGTTGACCGTGGAGCCCGTGGCGGAAGCTCTCGGGGAAGAGGCCCGCCGAGTGAAGGCGGCGATGCTGCAAGGGACTGAAGCTGGCAGCAAGGAAAGGAAGGCTCTGGATCAAGTCAATTGAGGTGGAGTCTTAATCTCGAGCACCCCAAACGTACGGGGGGCCAGGACAGCAAATGGGAGCTGCCGACGACTGGACGAGCGCAGCTTAGATCACTTGTTCCAGCATGAAGTAGAAAAAGGGGTCACAATTCTACTAGATGTGATGATTACGGGGAGTGGGAACGTCGTGCTTCAGGTTTATTAGATGTTCTCAGCGCTGGCACGAAAGGCTGGATCTTGTGGAGTTGAGCATATCCGTTCATGCACGAATATGTAGGAAACCGAGTGATGAAACAGTGTCACTCGCGCGTTGAAAGCTGGAATGACAGGTCCGGACGGGTCTCTCGCGGGACCGCAGCCGAGCCCAAAGACGGGGGGCAAACAAAATGGGCCACGCAAGGCGAGCCGTCCTGTTTTGGACCCTTTCAGGGGCCGAGCAGAGACAGACTTCCATGCGTATTTCCCGGATGCTCTCCCAGGGCTTTGATGAATGGAGCGAAAAGAGCTGAAAAGAAGCGCCAACAGCTATCGTTTGAAGCTGGACCTGAGATGCAAGGGTGGCACATCGAGATCCAAGGAGTGGTCCTCGCAATCACCAAATACAACACACTCTTCAATCTTGACTTGTCATTTTCCACTTACCGCCTAGGTAGTTAACCCGAGCGTTGGTGATAGGCCAAGCGGTTGACAGAAAAGGCATCTTCAAAACTCACTCAGTAATTATCACCAACGAATCTAACCGAATAAAATATTAAGAAATGCTTGTGATTATCTATTACTAGAAGAATATTGAGTGTGTGTTTTGATGGATGAGTTCTAATATCCAGCCCAAGTCCAATATTATATGGAATTAGATAGGCTACTACTCGTCGTATTTTTGGTAGGAATATTCTACTTCGCGATGCCTGTTTTTATTGCTAACCGTTTGCAGGCGTATGTTGCAGTTGCATGACTTATACGCCAGACACACCTCCAGAAGCATCGTCTCAAAGTGGCCTAGGCTCTGCTGAGTCTGGCTCAGGGATCAGGATAACATTGCAGCCGCTTGATGAGCATGGGAAAGGGGGACCTGGTCCACGGTTCGAATCAATCTGTAACTGGTGAGAACGGTGAGCGAAGCTGGTAATTTGGGAGGAGATGCAAATCAACATGACATTCCCCCATTCCCCAGCAGAAGCCGATCGACAATCACGGCAATTGGGCACCCAAGTAATAATGCGGTTTGTTATGATCGTCAGTGTCTAGCAGGCTTTAGCAGGAGGCACCGCTGGAGCTCCAGTCAACCAGATTTGCAGAGGCCGAGCTAGAGCAGAATGCCCATTGGGTGAAATCCGTGCATGATCTACAACTAGGTACCTGGCCAGCAGTGATTGAAATTGGGCAAAGGCAAAGGGTTCCACAGGATTGGCTGGGCGTAGGAATGACGGGCAGCGCGAAATGGCCGGCACACCTTGGCTCGAGCGCTGGCACGCTGAGCCCCCCGTATCGACAGATTGAGAGCTGCGCGGCCTAGTTTAGCAGCTTGGCCGTAGCGGGACGCGCTCCTCGCACGCGACGTGCGCGGTTATTTTGCTAATGTGAGTGATGACCGTCATACTGGGCAAAGGACCTGGCTTGGACCGGCCATTGAATCTGACAGAAGCGTTCAGCAACAAGGTTAAAAAGTGAGATTGGACAATGGTGACGGTGGTGACGGGACCCGGGCCATGCGCATGGATCGATTCAATGCTACATGCGCCGCATGCAAAGCTCCCACAACCTGTTACGCCAAGCTCCAGTGGGTTGAATCCTTGGTGCCAACCAGAATCGGAAGGGAATAGGAGGCGAAGGTAGAGAGATGGATGCTCGCCTCACCAGAGAGCTCGCCTCTGCAGTGACGGGGATGACAATGAAGGCGTGCAAATCACCACAAGCCCGCCAGCCAAGTCGTATCATACCGAAACTAGTAATGAGCTTAGACCCCTTGTCGATTGTCTAGTTCTTAGCAACATCTGGCCCGTTACTAGGATCCCAGAACCGCTTGAATTTCATAACTGCGAGCTTCTTCTTTCTGAAAATGTCAATGTCGAAAATCGAATGTGTTCTGTTGTCGGTAAACCAAACCTAAGACTCGTTCAGATTTTTCCGTTATCTGGCTAAGCGAAAATCGACGATTCTATTCGTAACCAGCAGTAAGTGCGCGCTCCTCAAGGACAAGAAAGTGCGGGCGCCAAGTGCAGTGCAGACCCAGACCCTGGTCATTCTCTTAGCCTTCTCGTTGGTGAGATTTGAAGGCGCCACGGCACCGTCAGAAGCGAAAGTGGACATCAGATGAGATAGGCTCCTTTCGATTGCGCTTCTTTGCATCATCGCGACCCGCCTGCTAGCGGACGTTGCCTCGTACTCGACAAGTGTCGTCAACCTCAAGATAGCAACACCATAGTAGCGGCGCATTGCCTTCAGTGGGTCGCATGTGGCTGCAAGGCACGAGGTGATGCTGAAAGGCCGAGCTGGCTTGAAACAAAGCGACCCGGCAAGCTTAAAGATGTAGCGTATGCGACGCAACACGACACACACAAAGTCCCTTTTGAGAAGACTCCATGCCAAAAAGCGAACGGAGGGCAGCGATAACGTAGCAGTGGCGCCAATATTGTCGTTGTCACCCTGGCCCTTGTCCCTGTCGATACCCATGTCAGCCTGTTTCCGTCTGTGCGTTGGCCTCCAACATTTCTGAGGGGATTAGCCAGAGACAGGGGGCGATTCGAGCTTCAATCAGTTTCCTCTCCTACGTTGTCTGATGAAGGGCTTGACAGTTGTATGACATAGTATTGCAGCGACATTGGGCGGGTGGGCCAAGTGCAGTACCTGGGGCAAGCTAGACATTGATCGGAATGGAATTCCTTTCAGAATAAACAACCCTTCGGTACCGCTGCGTGAGAACGGGAGAGCTCAAGACATGCGTGCTCAAATTATTTTGGTACGCAAACCACGGCGCAGCTTTGCGTGGTAGCCACATTAACAGCAGCACAATGCCGGCGAACCAACTGCAGACCTATTGCCATTTGCTTCAAGGGTGGACGAAGGCAATTCTGTCATCAATGGATCATGGGACGGGAACAATGTTCGCCTCCACTGTTACCTGGCGAACCAATGCGGCTGTTCGGCTGCATCGCGGGCTTGGTCGTCTATCTGGCCACCAGCGAGGCCCGCTGCTCTCACCCCGTAGGTACACTTGGTACAGGAGTGTAAAAAGGTAAGGTCAGGCAGGGTGCGGTAAGGGCTGGGTGAACGGCCCTGGTCCACCCACGGGCCATCGCAAGCGTTCGCAGCGCATACATGCATGCATGCAAGGGTCAATCTTTGCCTTTCCTTTCCTTCCTCCAAACTGTCCGAGCATCCGTTATCCGTGGGAAAACTGTCTAAGCCGTATGGAGTTGGATGCCAAGCACGCACCCCCTGCAGCCGTGTCCCTTTTCAGAAGCTGCCTCTGGCGGTTGCTTGGAGCAGTGCAGGCTAGCGCTCCATGGACGGAGCTTGCATTTTCGCCCATTGTCGGTCTTTTCGCCTGCTGGCCCACCCGCCTGCGTATGCGTGCTGGTGGTAGATGGGTGAGGACCGCTTTGCTTTTTCGTGTCTTCGTCGGCTTCAGGTGGTGGACCGTTGAGGAGGCGAAAGTCGAAAAGACCTAATTCTGATTGTTGGACTGGAATGGAAAAGAAGTTTGAGGCCAGAACGGGACCCAAAAAAGCCATCTCGCCAAGGTTCAGGACCAACCTGCCCAGCCTCCAATCGCGTAGGGAAGGTACCTGGTGGACCGTTGGTTAGCACGCACCCTTTAGAGCGGAAAGTTTGGCTGGGCTGGGCTGGGACTGGGACTAGGACTGGGTGCTAGGTACCTGGCCACCTCCAGACCCAAATCGGTGCACGCTAACTTGAGCTGCCTACGGGTACAGTGTTAGCACCCTCGTACAGCAGGCCCGGCCACAGCTGCTGGTGCTTGCTCCACCCCCAACCGTCCGCTCCAACCGTCCCATCTTGGCTCTCATCGCTCCCCGAGGACTCCGCCGGCCCCATTCGATTTGCCTTTGACTTACATACCGGCCCTCCCCACCACTCCATTCTCCCTCTCCTCCTCCTCATCCTCCCATCGCCATCCCCAACCTCGATCGATTCCCTCGGCTTGGCCTCGAGTTCGTTTCCGTCGTTGTTGTTTTGCATCTTCCTCGTTTCTTCTTCCTTTCTTCCCTTCTTCTACCTCCGCCTCTCCCCTTCAGGATCTGCAACCTCCCAAGGCTACTTCTTGCCCTTCCAGCTGTAATCTCCTCGACGCTTGGACGACTCTTATAATCGAGCCATTTTCACGTTTCTTTCTTGTTCTTTGACGTCTTTTCCATCCTGCTCTAGGATTTCAGCAAGCGTGTTCTTCCACTTTTTTCAGTCTTGCATCGTTCAGCATTTCCACATTCACGACACGGCCGACAGTCCAATTCCGTGATTCATCCTTCCTTCGTTATCCATTTGCACTGAAGCATTTCGTCGATTACCTCGACAAGCAATGCTCTGCAACTAATCTCTAATACTCTCGTTAACAAACAAGCCGTTCCGAGCTTGTGCTTGTTTCGTATCTGTTTTTTACTCCGCCGCGGGCCTCAATTGAGACAATCCGCTACATGATCATCTGAACCACCCGCGGATCTTTCCCTTGTACGCCCTACCTCTGTTGATATAAGTACGCGGCCCAGAACTTGCCCAGCTCGACTTGCCAGGGCCTCTCCAGTTCCACATCACATTGATCATGCGATCATCTAAGGTGTTGACGCAACTTGCGCTGTTCGCGTCGACAACTCTAGCCTTCTACCCATATGCCCCGGACTGGTTGAAGGAAGAATGGGCTGTGGAAAAGAGCATTGCCGAGCGCCAGCCCAAAGGCATTACGCTTGAAATCAAGCAAAGAACCCCAAAGGTTCGTGTCCTTGTGTAATGATGCACTTCTGTCAACGCTGTGCCCGCTGACTGGAACATTACACAGGCTTCGACGTCGTCCCCCGAAGCTGTCACGCGGCATGCTGCCCGGTTGGCTGCCAAGTATGCCCGCCTCCAACCCGAAGGCGCCGTCGAAGGCTCAATCGTCAAGCGTGACAACGCGTACACCATTATGGAGGCTGCCGAGACCGAAGGCGAGCACACCACCGGCCTCAACCAAGATGGCACCGACTACTCTTACTTTGTGAAAGTACAGCTCGGCTCCAAGAACCGGGAATTTTACATGCTTGTCGACACGGGTGCTGGGTCGAGTTGGATTATGGGTTCGGACTGCCAGACGGAAGCCTGCTCGATGCACGACACGTTCGGACCCGAAGATTCCGACACACTGGAAGAAAGCAACACACCCTTTTCTATCACATACGGCACCGGTGTTGTCAATGGCTCTCTTGCCACAGATACCCTCCGTATTGCGGGACTGAGCTTCAAATACAATCTCGGCGTGGCAGGTTGGACATCAAACGACTTCACCAAGTTCGCCTTCGATGGTATCCTAGGTTTTGCCCTCTCCAAGGGTGCGAATCAGAATCTGCTGGAGGCGTTGGGTGGCTCGCTGGAGAAGAATATCTTCTCCGTGGCACTTCATCGCGCTACAGACGGCCCTAATGTCGGCGAGCTGAGCCTGGGTACCATAAACTCGGAGCGACATAGCGGGAAAATTTCATACACTTCCATTGGCAAGGACCACGACTGGGCGATTCCACTGGATGACATGTCTTATGATGGCAAGAAGGCTAGCGTTGGTGGCATCCTTAGCTACATCGACACCGGCACGTCCTTCATCTTCGGACCCCCTGATGTCGTTCGCAAGCTGCATATGGTCATTCCTGGCGCTGAGACTTCGGACGGCAAGACATGGCGCGTGCCTTGCGACAGCAAGGGTCCTCTGGCCTTCACGTTTTCTGGTGTGAGCTACGAGCTGTCTACCAAGGACTGGATCTCACCACAGAACAACAACGGCAAGTGTACCAGCAATATTTACGGCTTTGAGATTGTTCAAGGAGCGTGGCTTCTCGGCGATACCTTCATCAAGAATGTTTACACTGTGTTCGACAAGGAGCAAAAGCGTATTGGTGAGTAATTGATGCCAGACCTACCAAAGCTTTGAAAGCTAACTTCTACAGGATTTGCACCACTGGTTGCGCCAACTGCTCCCAGCCCCTCGAGCCCACCCACAACCAGCAAGGGACCAGACGCTACTAAAGCACCCTCTAGCTCTGGCACTCAGCAGGCGACTACAGCCTCTTCTGCCCCTTCAACCCCAACCGAAGAGTCGCCTGAGTCCGCTCCCGGACTAGTCGGGGGCGGCCAAACTGCGGTGCCTGAAGGCCCTGCAGACCCGGACAGCTCTGACCCTCCCGAGGGTGAGGCGCCTGATGATGCGCCGGGGTCGGCAGCTCCAGGGCGCCTAAGCAACACTGCCGCCTACTCTACCATCTTGTGTATAGGAACTGTTTTTGCATTGCTCATCTAGATACATCCGAGAATGTACACTCTAGTTGACGCACAGGGCCGGATTTTTTTTATTACGAAAGGAAAGCATATATAATTTGCATTGGGAACGGACAAAATAGCAATATTTGATTTGGTGGAACATGCCGCAGACGGCAGCCAGCAAGATATATCTGGCATTTGGAGAGACATGGATATAGTCTATACGGGATACCCATCGCGGTGAAGAGAAGGACTTTTGGACCAGCCGCGCAGCTCGCGGCAACAGAGGTTTATAGTGACACAGCATTCGTAATGGCATGAAAAGCAACAAGCCGTTGCGTCGATTCACACTTCACGTGTCTTTTGAGGCAGAACATTTGAGCCGGTTCCAACCGCGTGTGAGAGTCGGTTAAGGGGGTCCCGCGACCTGGGTTGGCTTGGGCCGCCGGCGCTTTGTCGTGGAGCTTGATTCACAACGCACCTGAAGCTTTCCGGCTTCTGGTTGTCAATGAGAGGAGTTTGCCGTCCTGGTCAGAGCGCACATGTTACAATGCCTGACATTTGAATACAGTAGCGCTTTCTGCTATGGAATAGCTGACAGTTCAAGGGCGTTATTGTAAAGGAGAATAAAAGGAGCAGCCACGTCGCACTGTTAACTTGTAGAGCCCGTTTTATTGATGCAGCCGAATGATTGGGCGAGTCTTTACGTTTCTAACGAGCCTACGCTAAGACGGCAGGGGGTCGTTGGTGTTACATGACGGGCCCCCTTAAGGTATGGTGGTCTACTACTAAGGCAAGGCAAAATAATAGGCTGGACCAAGGTAGCTACCTCATCCGTCAATCCGGGGCGCCGTCCATCTAGTATTTGGAGAAACTCGATTTGTCTTACATGCTGCATACGTACTTCAGGAGTATTCCAGAAAGAAAAAAAAAGAGAAATTTAACAGAGGGATCGCAGCATCGCAACGAGCGAAGCAACAAACCAGGCGCTTGTTTTCTTCTTTGCGAAGATGTTCACGTCCAAAGCTTTATAATACTTGGTTCTTCAGCTCTTCCATTCCTTCTTGAAAGCAACGACGCAATGTCCCAGCCCAGGAGGCACGGCGAGGCGACGACGGCCGCGGCGCACGACGAGGACCAGGGACTACTGGCCGGCGCACACCTCAACGATGCGAACGACGGCGATTTCGATGGCGACGGCGACATGGGATCGCGATTGAAGGGCGGATTGGCCAGCGGTAGCAGATCGCCTCGCGCACCGGGGAGGGTGCGGTTCGCACCGCAACCCGAGATTGTCAGCATGGCGAGCAGGAACAGCACAGCGAGCAGTGGGGGCTGGTCCGACGGGGAGCGGCCGTCACGGGAGATGCAGCAGGTGGACTACGACGACCCGCTCGTGAGCCCGCGCGGCAGCTCCCAGCACCACCACGGCCACCACCACCGGATCCCGCTGCTGACGGACATTGAGGCGCCGAGTGTCACGGTGGCCAACTCGTGGCCGGGCGGGGCGGACGACGCGGAGGACTGGGCGGAGCAGGAGATGCGGCGGCCCAAGTCCGGGCTCAAGTCGGCCTTCATGAACATGGCCAACTCGATCATCGGGGCCGGCATCATCGGGCAGCCGTACGCGATGCGGCAGGCGGGCCTGCTGGCGGGCACGGCGCTGCTGGTGGGGCTGACGGTCGTGGTGGACTGGACCATCTGCCTCATCGTCATCAACAGCAAGCTGAGCGGGACGAGCAGCTTCCAGGGCACCGTGGAGCACTGCTTCGGCCGCGCGGGGCTCATCACCATCAGCGTCGCGCAGTGGGTGTTTGCGTTCGGCGGCATGGTCGCCTTCGGCGTCATCGTCGGCGACACCATCCCGCACGTGCTGGCCGCCGTGTGGCCGGGCCTGTCGGACGTGCCGGTGCTGGGCCTGCTGACGGACCGGCGGGTGGCCATCGCGGTGTTTGTGATGGGCGTGAGCTACCCGCTGACGCTGTACAGGGACATAGCCAAGGTGAGCTTGCTCCCAATTTTTGATCGAAAAATGGTTGTGGAAAGTTTTGCTGACCACGTTCGTTTGTGCTTGCTGCTTCATAGCTGGCTAAAGCGAGCACATTTGCACTGATTGGGATGCTGATCATTGTGGTGACGGTGCTGCTGCAGGGCGTGTTTGTGTCCTCGGATGCAAGGGGCTCGTTTAGCACGCCGTTGCTCACGGTCAATGGCGGCATATTCCAGGCCATTGGTGTGATATCGTTTGGTATGGGACTCCCTGACCTTCTCCCGATGTTCACATGACAAACGTCATATTGCCACGCGGACTCTGATAGCTAACGTGAACATGGGCAAAACACAGCCTTCGTATGCCACCACAACTCGCTCCTCATCTACGGCTCGCTCAAGACGCCGACCATCGACAACTTCTCGCGGGTGACGCACTACTCGACGGCGGTGTCGATGCTGGCGTGCCTCATCATGGCGCTGGGAGGGTTCCTCACGTTCGGGGACAAGACGCTGGGCAACGTGCTCAACAACTTCCCCGCGGACAACCTCATGGTCAACGTGGCGCGGCTGTGCTTCGGGCTCAACATGCTGACGACGCTGCCGCTCGAGGCGTTTGTGTGCCGCGAGGTGATGCTGACGTACTTCTTCCCGGACGAGCCCTTCAACATGAACCGGCACCTGCTGTTCAGCACGAGCCTGGTGGCGGCGGCGACGGTGCTGAGCCTGGTGACGTGCGACCTGGGCGCCGTGTTCGAGCTGGTGGGCGCGACGAGCGCCGTCGTCATGGCGTACGTGCTGCCGCCGCTGTGCTACGTCAAGCTGACGACGAGGAGCTGGCGGACCTATGTCGCGTACGCGGTGGCCGGGTTCGGTGTCATCGTCATGGTCATCAGCGTGGTGCAGGCGGTGGGCAGGTTGATGAACCGTGAGTCTAAACCCCCCCCTTAAATCTTGTGTGAAGCAGCTGTTCTTTTGGCTTCGAGGCATGGACAGTTGAAGTTGAACCTTGACCTTGAGAAGACAAAGCTAATATGTTTCCTTGCAGCATCCGATGGACCAGCGGTCTGTGTATGAAGAGCCTACAGGTAGAATTGGCTGTTTTGGAGAATATAAATAAGGTATGTATATAACCCGATGTGGTATGTACAGCAGGACCGATGGTCAGGTCAAGAGGCACAGCTCAGCGGACAGGGAGCGAGCAAGTAGCCATGAACTGAACAGACCAGCTTTGGCGGAGAGGCTCTATTTGATTCTACTGCTTGATTATGGAGGTTTCATGTAAAATCATTGGCACGGCGTTTCATTTACACTCAAGGGCCTAGACATAGAGTTCAGTCTACCTTTTCCTTTTCTCGTGGCTACAATATAAGTATGCTTCTGCCGGATGTTCGTTCCCACCTTGCAAGAGATTTGTATCATTGCAAACGCCTTCAACAAGAATCTGGAACCGGATTCTCTTGATGGAGGCTTCACGATCTCATCTTACAATACCGCGAATAGCCTATCTGCCGGCGTCAGCAAGATCCATCATGGGTGATACTTTGCCTTCCCTGCCTTAAGGTACCTTGCCTTACATTAGCCTCTGGTCACGGTCCATGGTCACGGGTTCAACTACTCGTTGAAATCGTTCCATCCAAGGAAATCGGCGGAGCCCGCATCGCATCGCCTCTAGGCTGCTGCCCCCCCCACTGTCCTCTGCCCTCCGCGCAGCGATAGGCGTCGAATCAGAAGCATGACATTTGATTACAGAGCCCGACGCAGGGTCCAGCATCAACGCGCCCCCCCTCTCCCCCCGCGAGGTTGCCGCTAAACGCGGGCCTTGGGGGGGCGTGGGAAGGGTGCGGATCCCATCCACTTGACCAGCTTTGATGCAATGCAAGATGCACGCTTCCCTTTCTTACAGCACCCTTTTTTTGATGGTTGTTGCATGCGGCGTGCGCATCACTTCCGCCTCATGCCTGTTCCCCTCCCTTTTCTTCTTCGATCTGAGCAAAGGCTGTAAACGTCTCATTTTCTCAAGGTATCTCAAGAACTGTGAAAGCACAATATTATACTTTAGCATAGATCTCGGGCTGAGCTGAGACGGTAAGACAAGCTTGGAGCTGTGCTGAACCGCCGGCATGAGGCGTCTACATTCCCTGCGTGGCTGGTCTTCCAACCGATTGCTTTTCTTCAGGTTTCATTTCTTTGTTATGCACTGTATACCTGGACAAGTCAAGTTAGTCAGGTAAGGTGCAGTATAGCAGTACTTGTTTCTCAGAAACTGCAGTCGATAATGCCCCCCCCGTGCGCTGTATCCATTTCACACACACACACTTACACACTCTCGGTAACTTATACTGCCTCCACTGTACGTCCCGCATCCCCAAAGCCCCCTCCGAGAGACACCACCTCCCCAACACAGATGTACATGTTAGGCGCAGGGCACACCCTCACGCCCCTTCAGACGCTTAGCAACGTGCGGGCTTTTCTCTCTCTCTCTCTCTCCCCCGATGGGGGCCCAGAGCAGCTCGGATAATAGAGGGGAAGGGGAGTGGGTGGGCAAGATAGGCGGCCGAACCGCGTAGTGCGCATCGACATCACAGCTTTCTTGGTCCGTCTCTCTGCTCGGCCTATATAAGAGGCAACTAGCAACCCCGCTTCCATCTCCCGTCTCCCGTCTTTCCCACAACTTGCTTCCTTGTGATAAAGCCAATCTACCCGCCTGCGAAACAGCCTGTTTGCCCCAACTCGAACACTTCTACAAGCCCCTTCTTCTTTCGAACCACCTCGTCTCTCCCCCACGAACCTACAGCCAAGATGCAGCCCCTCGTCAACTACTCCGGCCACTCCACCTGCCCTGCCTGCAAGGCCACCATCGCCGGCGGCGGCAAGACCTGCTCTTCCTGCGGCGCTGTAAGGCCTCCTCCTCCTCCCCTCCCCTCACCAGCCTTTGGTGTGGACGTGGGAAGACGAAGCCTTTTCCGGGGACGTTGTGAAAAGACTTTGTAGAGCGTGTTTGCAAAAAAAGAAAAAAAAGTGGAAAATAACTAACTGCCTCTGCCTCTCCATAGACCTGCCCCAACTAGACCACGTTAGCTTCACCCACAAGGAGCCATGACGAGGCCTCAAGATACACGACTCTGCGCGGGAAGCCACGCGGCTTGCCTTGAGGGCACTCTTCGTACCTACACGACCTGGGAGGGACGTCTGGAGGGACTCGGTTTTGTTCTCCGAGTGGGTAGTTTGCTCCAACTGTAGAAAGCTTCAATATACCCATAGTCCACATCTTGCGCAGTAGTTGTTGACCCTTGTGAGGCTGTAGCTTTGGAGGTCCGAGCGATGGCCAGGTTATCAGACCACAGCCGTCACTGCCTTTACACGGCCGGACTATGCCATCTTGGCCGTCTCCATCGCGCGCTGAATCACTTTCTCACAGTATCATGCAAGTCTTGTCAGAAAAAACAAGAAGATTTATAGCGTATGTGTCCCTAGAGCCGTCTCTCAGGCTTCTCCCACGCACAGCGCAGACGTTACAACTGCGCCGCTCTTCTTCGCTCTCTAATCTCATCCTCCACGAGTCTTGACCAAACAAAACCAATCACCTGCAGCCCGCAAGAGGAAAAAGAACACAAATAGAGAAAAGAAGAAACGAAAAAGCACACGTCCCAACATCACGTCCACCGTCTCCGTACACGACACAGAGATACATTAAACACGACGTCTGCTGGCCTGCTAGTGTACTGGGAAATAGGATCGCAGGCAGCAACGGCTTCCCCTAAACCCCCCTCGACTCAAGACGACCGACCCCGTGCCGTCGGGACGGCTCTCTTCTGCCCAACTCAATGACCACATCTGATATCGGCATGCCAGCGTGCAGGGAGGGAAGACATGGATTGGAAAAAAAAGATATCAAACTCCGAATATTCCGACAACCAAATGCAGGCGGAAGCCCCTGCCCACGTAGACTCGTCGTCGCCGCCAACCCCTCATCATCCAATCTGCCGCGTCAACATCACCTCGCCGGTGACATGGAAGGACGACGAATTACACGAGAAGGCCAAGCCAGGACCGAACCCCGCTACGCAGAATGGACCACCGCATCCAACACGGCGAACTGTACAGACAACCCCCTTACAGGATCATGCACTTCTTGTGGCTGCTCTTTCGGCTGCTGCGGGACAGAAGGGCAGCGCGAGTGGCGTGCTCGAACACCTCGCGGACGCCCTCGTTGGTCTTGGCAGAGCACTCGAGGTACTTGTAGGCACCGATCTTCTTGCGGATCTCCTCACCCTGTGAACATTTCTTGTCAGCCTGAAACTTGGGAAGGCAAGGAAGGGAAGCCACTCCTGCCAACGTCTTCGCGCTTTGGCTTGAAGGAACAAAGGCGAGGAATGGCCTCGCGTGACAACTACAGCTATAGGAAAACTTACCTCCTCAGGCGAAACGGGCTTCTGGCTGGTCTTACGGAGCTCCTCGATCGTCTTCTGGTCGTATCGCAAATCCTTCTTGCAGCCGACAAGGATGATGGGAAGGCCCTGGCAGAAGTGCAGAACCTCGGAGATCCACTGCAGAAACGCAGACGGGTTAGTAAGTAATCAACTTGGGCATAGATAGAGTAATCGGTGAGTTAGTACCTTCTCTTGGACGTTGTCAAGGGAGTCAGGGGAGTCGATGGCGAAGCAGATCAGGATGACGTGGGAGTCGGGGTATGACAAGGGACGGAGACGATCGTAATCCTCCTGGCCAGCCGTATCCCAAAGAGCCAACTCAACGTGCTTGCCATCAACCTCGACATCGGCAACGTAGTTCTCAAAGACGGTGGGGACGTAGACCTTGGTAGTAGAGTTAGCAACCGAGTAATCGCAAGTCCAACGTCAAGTCCCGGCAAAAGCGAATGCATATCGGCACAAAAAATGCGATACATGCTAGGAAATGTGCAGGTGTGGCGTATCAACACGGCTCGGGATGCGCAGCCAGGGAAGTCGAGTATTACGACGAAGAGGGTCGAGGCGCAGTTCAAGTGACGGGGGATGCCGAGGGAACAGGAGGCCGTCGTCAAGGCTGTCTTACCTCGGGGAAAGTGCCCTTGGAGAAAACACTGTATCGAAGGTTAGCAGGAGGACATGGCAACGATGGCTCTGACGACGCTTGTTTCGAGGGTGACGATGGGGAGGCTGGCGGGTTGGCTGGCTTTTGGGGGCGGAGACGACAACAACTCACATCAACAAACAGGTTTTACCGCAGGCACCATCGCCGACGATGACGAGCTTGCGACGGATCTCAGCCATGTTGAAGAGTCGCGCTTAAATTGATCGAAAACTGGGAGGGTGGGGAGGAAGAGCGTTGGTGAGAAGAGGTGCACGCGGGAGGCGGTCGACGTTGATGATGGAATTGGATGGAGGAGGGAGTTTGGACGCTGGAAGGGAGTTTTGAAGGTGGAAGGGGAAACCAGCTTTGGAAGTGAATGATTGGGGGGCGGAGCGGAGAGTGGGCGTATCGAGGTACCGTACCTCGAAGTTAATCCCAAAGAACAGGTACCGCGGCTGCAACCGCCGATACATGCGTCAGGTAGGATGGTACGACCATTTTGGCAGCACACGTGCGCACGAGTGAGGTACGCCCCGATGAGGCGCAAGGTGCCTTGGATTAGTGCAGGTACCTGCGGCAACTGGACCGGGGGCGCAACAACGGCCTATTACCGGTATCTTACAGGGCAGCAACGGTGAAGCCAAAGGTACCTGTACCGACCGACATGTGCCTTTCGCAGCGTCCGGCAATAACAGGACGGTCGTCTGGATTTAGGACCTACCTTACCTAGGTAGTACTTCTAGCTAGAGACAGGCGAAGGAAAAAAAGGTGCCACCCTCCCGTATGACGACGTGATGAAGACTTAAGCGTGAGGCAGGGCATGCTAGCTTCCCTTCCGGCATATGAACTACCACTACTACTGTCCTTATTTTAGAAGTCAAGGACTGCTTCTCAGGACTAGGTGAAGCCCAAACGTTGGAGGCAAAGGACCCGTCCGGAGTCGACGCTTTGCCTCAGGTTACAAAGATGCCACGACTGATCCGTGCATCCTGGTGCCTAGCACGTCGAGCAATCCTGGAAGGGGGGAACGAAGAGGGTACCCGCTACCTCTTCAACCTCTAGCACAGCTCAGGGCAGCGTTTAGTTGTCGCCGAGCAGTGAGGATACGCGTACGCTGCTTATTAGTGCCTTATCAACCAGGCTTGTCTTCCCCAACCACCGTGGCCTACTAGTACCTAGGTACTTTACCTCAAAGTATTACTACTGTCTTTTTAGCCACTGAAATTAACAAAAAGAAAAAAGAAAGCAAGGTAATTGGCATATAGAGTAGAAACTCGAAAGTCAAGCGACGAGGGCGCTACATGAAGGCCTACTGATCAGGTTGCATAATAAAGGTAATATGCATGAGACTGCTTGCTCTGACTGCCCGCAGAGGGCATCAAACACGAAGTCGTTCGTGTGAGGGATGCCCTGCCAAGGGGGCCCTGTAATAGGGGACGTATGCGCTGGGAAACCCTCAGGCCGCCTGTTCATCAAGCGCCCACGCGCTGCTGAAAGGAGCAAACCACGCCCACTCACTCCTTACTAGGAGCACCCAACTGAGCACCCACCCACCCACCGAGAGCGAGAGCGAAGGCCTGCCTGCCTGCCTCAAAGTAAGGTCAGGTAAGGTAGTACCAAAGTAACGTAGGTACCGGTACTCTGTACATTGTTGCAGAGTTCCCCAGCAGGACTCGACAGACGGCTGACCACAAGCTTATCCGTTACTGCTTCAACGCTGGGTCCTGTAAACAACCAACAACACCTGGCCACGCCGCTCTCCTTAATCCACCGCCGCCCTCCTGGTATCATTGGCCTTTAGGAGTCCCAGCGCACCCCAGGGCGATTTGCTTACCTGAGGTAGCTTACAGAGGCCGGGATGGTCTCAATGTTGACGACTCTGCGCACTAGGCTCGACTCACCGCTCTCAGTCCACGTAATGGACGATAGTCGGATCAGATCTGCGTGTCCAGTGCTTGGAATCGAGTCCCTGCTTGCTTGGTAATATATGGTAGTTACCTTGCCTTACCGTACTTATCTTCGGGACGGTCCCTGGTCTGCAGCAAGCGTCGTGATCCGACTGCCGGCTCCGTTAACCTCCAGGTCGGACCGCCCCAAGCATTTCATGGTTGCAGCGCCAACGGCAATCTGCAATTAGCTAACCAAGGGGCTGTCGTCTGACCTGAGGGCACCTGGTTTCGCCTGCCCGAGTTTGGCCAGCAGGAGCGTCCGTATTTGCAGCTCGCAATTCGAGCTCATCCCCACGTTATCACATGAAACGACGGTCTCCTTTCCTCGCATTTGGTATCATTTGAGCCACCGCATCAGCACACCAATCCCGTCTCTAAATCTCCGTGCCACCCCGCATCTCTGTAGCATTCTGCCCTCCGTATATATAAGTTTCATTTGGGCAATCTTCAAGCCCCAAATATCCCTTCATATCCGGGCTTTTTGAGCCGGACTCCCCTGGAGGAATGCTGAAACAGTTCTGGACATCGCAAGCCTTGGGCAACATGCAGCTAGACCTAATGCCTGTCAAGCTGGGACATGGGTCTGGCGTCCTCTTAACGTGCGTCCGGTCGTACATACTGCAGCATCCACAAATCAGGAAAGCTGACCTGTGACTGGTCCCATCGTCTGCCTGTGCGGGACCCCATAGTCCTACTGGAGATTTGGCATGCCCCCAAATCTAGGACTTGGTCGCGAGACTTGGTCGATCGTATGCACGTCGACGCCTTATCAATACGACGGTCAGATGCAGTCCCACTGAACGGAAATGCAACTTCACATCTGGATATCGCGGCGTCACACTTTGCGAGATAACCACGGATTGTCATTGTGTCATGTTTAGCCCAGAGAACGCAGCCGCTGGTTCTTACTGCAATCCCTCAAACAATAATCGTTTGACTTCAGGACTGGATGAGACCAAAGCTGTGTACTCTGGGTGACAAACTGGACATTGGAACGGAAGCCCCTGTTCAGCCTTGTTATGATACGACTTGCTTCACCATTTGTCACGAGCCTCCTCAACCCGAGAAATTACCACCTCGGATGCCTTTTTGTTGCTGTGACATTTCCCCATGTTCGTTTCCAGTCCTAAAAGATAGAGGTACAGTAGGTCGACATAAATTTCGCCCAATGCTGCACCATGAACTTATGAGAGCAAGTAGTTCAAGGAGCGACAAAGTCTTAAGAAAATTCAAATTAAATAATTACTTAATATTCTCCTATCCGAAGGTTCTTTAAGCCTTTAAAAAGAATTGTTTACAAGTTAATAATTATTATATTAGAGAATTAAAAGTATTATATTCTGTTATTGTGCAAAATTACTGTCGATTAACTGTGAGTTAAGGTAGAGTCTTAAAAGATACTTCTGGCATGTATCTTAATTGGTCTGGCATCCATTATGTAAGAAAGCTGACCCACAAAGCACGCCTCTGATTGGCTCAGAAGCTGCAGCCAATTATTCCACGCGATTGCCCTGGAAGAATTTCACGTATCTAAGAATCTAAACCATCTATCACGAGCTCTGAAGTTCCCGGCCTCGACAGCACAGCCAAACCCAATTGGCTGCAGCCCGGAGAGACAATCGCACGGAAATTGCAAATCGCTGCTTCCGCTGCACCTCATCGCCATGCAGAAGCTTGCCAAGCGAGTGGCCCAGGCCGAGCGCCAGGCTGCGCGACGGGTGTCCAAGGCAAACAAGAACGAAGACACCTACCAGCGGATCCGATTCAGGCAGGCCGCCGCCGAGGCCAACGAGGAGATCAGGAAGAACATCAAGACGTCCCGGCAGGCCAGGAAAGACGCTTGGGAGCTCGGCCCCGTCGCCCCGAAGCGCGACCTCGGCATCGAGCCCTACGATGCACTGAGCGGCTACTTGCGCACCGACTGGACCAACCAGGGCAACTACAAGCCCAAGCCCAAGATTGTTGAGCAAAGATGTGCCTGGGCCGGAGGCTCGAAGCAGCTCAACCTTGCTCCTAAGGATCGCGTGGTCATTCTTGACGGACCAGACAAGGGCAAAATCGACAAGATCAAGGACGTAGATACTATGGCCGGAACCGTGACTCTGGAAAACTGCCACCAGGTAAGAACTGGAAACTCGCTGCGATGGATGGGAGATTCTTGGTACTAAAGTCTGTCTTTTCAGGCCATCACCAGCGGGTCACTTGACTCAGTTCAAGCCAGCCCGATGCCCCTTCCGGTTTCCTCAGTACGCCTTGTGTATCCGGTCATGAACCCAGCGACAGGCGTCACTCGGGATGTCATCATCAACGAACTCAAAGCCGTGCCCCCAGTCATGGACTCGCCAAACATGAACTTCAACCGGTGGACCTACGGCAACAAGTGGGACCGGCTCGTCCCCAGCCTGAACATGGTCATCCCCTGGCCAGAGACTGTCGCCCCGGAGCTCGAGACCAAGGCCGGCGACACCATCCGCGAGAACGTTGAGGAGCGTACCTTCTTCTACGGCCTGCTGTCACCGCCGATGCCCGAGTCCGTCCTCGACGAGCTGCGAAACAAGTACTCCAAGTTCCGTACCCGCCACGAACCGTGGTACGTCCAGAAGAAGGAAGCTGAGGAGGCCATGAAGAATAAGCGCGCATCACTGCTCAAGACGATGCAGACGCCGCTCGAGGAGTTCCACGAGCAGCGGCGGGCTCTCAAGGCGGCCCAGGGCGAGCCGGAGCTCTCAGACGCCATGCTGGAGAAGCTGGGCGAGGTTATCGCGAAGAACAAGACGGCCGCCCTCCAAAAGGCTGGCGTGACGGAGCTTTCTTCGTCATCCCCTGCGGCACCTGCGTCCTAATAGACTTGCCCGGGTGGAGGCTTGAGGAACGTGGAAAAGAAGGGTGCTGGGCAATTGGAAGAGAAAGCCGTGTACACATATATGTCCATTACTGTATATTAATGAAGCAAACTGGGCCACATAGAATCAGTCTAAGCCTCTTACACGTTTTCACTTCTTTTCTGATTCAATTTGGTTGTCTTTTTCAGACACCTCTGCTCCGTCTACCACTGAAGACAGCGGCGGTCTCCAACCATCATTTCTGCTTTGTCCACGATCCTTTACAAATCTTTGCATTGGCCGATACGTGATGTTATATGTTACTAGATCCTATAAGGAGACCCACTCACAAGGCTCTGAGATTGGAAAGGGTTCCTCGGAAGTACGCCTTACAGTGTGCTCTTTTGATTCAACCTTGCAAGTCTTAAATCGCCGGCACCCGTAAGAATGAAACTCGGGTACTTCGCCTGGCACCGTTAGGCGGTTATACCCAGGACCTAGACTTCGCAATGCCAAATGGAACAAGCCTGGCCCAGGTAGTGTACATTGAAACCGTAAGATAAGGAGTAGCACTTGAAGCTAAGTGATGTTGGCGGTCCACGTTCTGCATCTGGTCTCGTGCCTACACCGTGACAAAGTCGTCTGATATCTTGCAAAACTGTTACCGCTCATCTGTCGGCGGTCTCTGTTGCACTACCTGCGTGACGGCTTTTACACCTTCCCACAAATGCCTGGCATCCATGAAGAGCACTTCTCTAACGGGGTTATTGGTAGCTTGTAAGACTGTCCTTTAATGACCTTGAGCAGGGGACGGAGCATGTCCATTGGAGTCGATAAATGGGCAGTCTCCGACTGGCGAGGACACAATCTGGACTGTTCCCATCACTAATCGGCGCGCGGCTTCGCAGGACCTGTATGTACTGTCAGTATGCTTCGTAACGATTCTGTTATCGGCTCAATACCATCCTGAAACTAGCGGTACCAAAATGTCGTAGGCAGGCCAAAAGCATATGCGTTAGAGCATAAACGCCACTGGAACCGTGTCAAGAGAAGCTTTCTATGGGCCAAATAGGGGGCTGTCGAGATTGTGAGCTACAACAGCCAGCAGGAAGGGGCTCCTAGGAAACCAGCAACGGTAACTTTTGGTTTGATGCCCAGCATACTGCCGTCCGCGGTAGCTTCTCTGACTCCACTCCGTTCACTGTTTTCATGGCTGACGATGGTTGCTCATAGCTCAGTGACACTAAAGAAGATACGCAATCCAGCCGGACTTGCCAGTCTGACAAAAGCAAGGACAGAATAGAAGGATATGTTTCTAGCTGTGTCGGGACCGGCCATGGGCCTTTTGGTTACGCAATATGGCGGCAGCAGCCTTATTTTTTCTTGGTCAACAAAATGCTTCGTCAAATCTTCATCCTTGATAGCACCAAGAATACGTGCCCAACCCCGCCTTGTCCAGCGGGATGGTTGCTGTCTCTTGAAGATCAACAACTCTCAGCGTAGCTTGCTGAACTATCATGTTGTATATGGCTCTTAGTTATGTGAGCTCCTCACTTGATTGTGTACTAACCTCGCCTCTTCTGTACCGACAGTGGAGCGATAGTGAAGATTTCGTGACGTTATTTGCGATTACCAGCTGAACGTCGGCAAGGAAAAGAATCTGGCCTAATAATAGTATAGTGAGCCTTTGAGCGCCATAACGCATCATATTGAGCATGAGGGAATAGTAGGCCATACAGGCACCAGCTGAGCTTGAAAAGTTCATCAAGATTGTCCTGGCTAAGAGCTAAAAGAATGGTGGCAGTTTCTCCCTAATCGACGTTAGCATATTGAACGCAGTGGCATATCAATGAGTTAACCAACCTCGCATATGAAGGGATACCCGAGTCTGATTAGAGCTCGCCTGGAGACTTGTTTATAAGGAACTCTAGTCTTGCCCTTCTTGGGATACTCGCTAGGAAGGTCGAGACCGGCACTTTTGCTTGAAAAGCGGCCTGATTGGTTGCTCCTCTGGAGCTCTTTTTCTCCGATCCTAATAGCCTCTGATCCGGACGGTGTGTTTGAAGGCACAAGAATATCCTTAGTCATTTCTTTCAATGACTGTTTCCCTGCTAAATCATCACGATCGCTAGGCGGTATCCTCGAAGATTCCGATAGGGCTCCTGGACTGGAGTAGTTCTGTAAGTGGATTTCCGGCTTGGATTGAAGGTGGAGACTTTGCAGCTCATCCAGGAAGCGTTGCGCGTGGTCCCTCTCCAAGACGGCAGTTCTTGCGGAAGGGATTTCATGACTGCTGTCAACCGTGATGGGACGTTTTGGTTGGAGTAAGCTCAAGGGAATTGAGTCTAATTGACCAACTTCAGGCTTGGCAGCTGTACCATCGGCAGCCAGGGATTTGATATTGCTTATGGAGGGCACGAATGATGTCTCATTTGCAGCCGAAGCACCACTAGAAAATACACAAAGCTTGGAGGCGCCTGAAGCATGCTCTGCAAGCGTGTTGATTGTTGACCATTTTGCAGATGCCTCACTGGCCGTTTCAGTCGAGGTATGATGAAGTCTTGAAGTTCGTGGTTGTTCGGGCGGTGCAATTGTTGACCACTTCCCAGATACCACAACTTCTGAATCGGTGGTCAGGGAATCATTTGGCGGATTTTCAGCATAAAAGAAAGGAGAAATGTCAATGTTGCTAGGCAGAAATATCAGCTTGGTACACCAAACGTCCGGGGCTTGAATTGACCTTATGCTCGGACGAGAGCTGGCGCGCGAGGAAGGCCGCGACGTCCTCAGCCATGGATGGATGGTGGCTTCGTCCGCTTTCAGCCTATGAACGGACGATGCAGCCATGGCCTTCTTGATGAAGTCAAGGCAATCGTCACTGACGTTGTGATGGGCGAGAACTTTTGACGGGAAAGGTTGCTCACGAACAACATAGTTGTAGAGCTCACGGGCATCTGAAAAGATAGAGCGCTGTGCTAGCAGACGAACAGCAATCTCGCCCATAGCCCAGATATCGACGGCTGTGGTATAACAGAGCTGTGCGAGCTGATCTGCACTAGGGTTATTATCTGACAAGGGAAAAAGTCCGTTGACCTCAGGAGCCAGATAGCCGTGGGTACCAACAAAGGTGCGAAAGCCTGAGTTGTCGTCTGCACGTTTACTGATTCCAAAGTCACCAATGTTGACCCACCAGTCTGGCCGAGGCCGCATGACGAGCAGGTTCTGGATTTCCAAAGTCAGGCGCGCGATACCAGGAGAGAATATCGGGTAGATGGTGGCTCACCGCGGGCTTCAGATCGCGATGGGCGAAGCCATTGCCGTGCATATACCCAAGGCCTTCCGCTACCTGAGCAATGATTTGCTGAGTTTCGGCTTCAGAGAAAGCGGTGTCAAGATATTTCTGTAAGTCGCCATGCTCAAGGAATTCCATGGAGATGTAGACGGCAACACGGCTTCGATACCAGCCAAAGGAGCGGACGAAGCAATGAACATACTAGGCGAGCATGAGCGACGCTTACATTGTTGCCAGTACATTTAGTTCAGACACACTTTTTCATTCGAGAACTTGGCCATAGCCTCCAACTCTCGTCCATAATCAATCGACACTGATGAGTCCCTGTTTATAGCAATTTGCTTTGCGGCGCGCAGTTGGCCTTGCTTTGGGCCAGCTTCACACTCCTCGAGCCAGACCCGGCCAAAAGTGCCGTTGCCGAGCTCGCGCCGCCGTGCCCATGTCTCTTCATGGCGCGTGCGTCGGTGACCGGACTCTACACTGGAGACATAGTAGGTGTGGTGAGTCAGACCCCGCGAGACGGATGTCTGTAACTGTGAGTCGCGGACGAGATCTGAGCTGATGGCTGCAGAGCCTGGCATGCTGGGAGACGTTGGTGTCGAGGTCGGTAAGCCCAGATTCTGGTGGCATTTGGATTGCACTCGTACGGGTGGCCATCCGAGGCTGAAACATGCCAGTCCAATGAGATGGCAGTTGACGCAGCCTCATGCTTGCGGCTCCGGAGGATGCCAGCTTATATATGATAAAAGTTTTGTCCAAATGCCGCCGCAAAGAGTCTGACCAAAAACCGTCTTCGAAATGCGTTTCAATTGAGATTTTTATTTAGTCTTCTTCGAAAAAAAAGAAAAAAAAACAGGAATACGATATCATCTTCAAGCTGTTGTCGATGGTCGGTTGTCCAAGGGGGCACTGAGAAACTGATCAAGGGATCATAACGGTATTTTCTACAGCGTTTGCACCGCACCTAGCCACCGTTGTATGTTCTCGTATAGTTCCAGATGCTGCAACCTAGGTCAAGGAATGAAAGGCCAAGAGAATATCTGAGACCTGGTATCCACGATGTGACCATTTTCTTGATAAGAACTTGACGGAACTGAAATCCAACGCCAGCAGGAATATCGCACAAAATCGAAGGTTTGAATGCCATGCCAATACATCAATAAAATGCCTTTTAGATGCTCTGTGGCTGAGAAACCTTTTAACAGTTATTCCATTGCATCTTCTGATACAATTTCAATGATGATAAACATAATTCAAATCGTTTTGTTTCAATATTGTTCGAAAGATTGGTCGACTAACGATACACCCAAGGTGTGGAAGCTAACGGAGACTGCCGGCCGCACGTTACTAGGGTAGCTTATCTACCAGTACTTGAAAAGGGTAAGATGTATTTACGGTCCGATACTCATCAGAACTGCGTGATTTTATATTGTTCGTGTCCGTCTTAAGCAAAATGATATATAGATTCTGCGACTTATTTACTATCAATAACTCAAGCATGTACCTTGGATCATGCAACTGCAGATTTGTAATTTTGGCGATGGTATCTGCTCAGAGATAAGATAAAGGGACGTCAGGGCTCCACCAAAAAAGACAAGCTGCGATGGACCCCTCCCCCGCACACCCATAGCAACCCTCGGCCTACACCCAAGGTAGGTAAGTTTCCAAGTATAAGTGCGGACTCCCGATGTGCGGAATCGCAGACTTCTCATTTTTAATTTCCCCTTTTGTTTCCCGGAGCTGTGGCTAGCTGCATCGACAATTGCCCAACTAACACTCACTCAGCACATTGACCTTCGACGCCTTCGTTGCCATGGCCAACACGCACTCCCATGACGGTGGCGCTGCCCACTCCCACTCCCACGATGGCGGCTTCAACGCCCAGGAACACGGCCACTCCCACGAAATCCTCGACGGACCCGGCAGCTACCTCGGCCGTGAGATGCCCATCATCGAGGGCCGCGACTGGTCCGACCGCGCCTTCACCATTGGCATCGGCGGACCCGTCGGCTCCGGCAAGACGGCGCTGATGCTGGCCCTGTGCCTGGCCCTGCGCGACAAGTACAACCTCGCCGCCGTCACAAACGACATCTTCACCCGCGAGGACGCCGAGTTCCTGACCCGCCACGCCGCCCTGCCCCCGGACCGCATCCGCGCCATCGAGACGGGCGGCTGCCCCCACGCCGCCGTCCGCGAGGACATCTCGGCCAACCTCGCCGCCCTCGAGGACCTGCACCGCGAGTTCGGCACCGACCTGCTGCTGATCGAGTCCGGCGGCGACAACCTCGCCGCCAACTACTCCCGCGAGCTCGCCGACTTCATCATCTACGTCATCGACGTGAGCGGCGGCGACAAGGTGCCCCGCAAGGGCGGCCCCGGCATCACCCAGAGCGACCTGCTCGTCGTCAACAAGACAGACCTGGCCGAGGCCGTTGGCGCCGACCTCGGCGTCATGGAGAGGGACGCCAGGAAGATGCGCGAGGGCGGCCCCACCGTCTTCGCACAGGTGAAGAAGGACGTCGGCGTGAATCACATTGTCAATCTCATCATCAGCGCCTGGAAGGCCAGCGGCGCCGAGAGCGAAAGGAAGACCAAGGGCGGCCCGCAACCCACGCCGGGCCTCGATGCTTTACGACCCTCGGTGTAGAAAGTGAAAAAAAAAAACAATAATGAATAATTCATCAATGAGCGCCTGTGATCCTATCTACCATTGAAACATCAGAGTCGTGATCTAGCTTTTTTCCCAATCATTCCATCATGGCGTCCCCATCCCGAGGCTCGCTTTCGGCAGAATACTCCAACAACGGGCCCTGCAGCGCCGTTGCGTTGCGAGGCCACACCCTCTTGTAGAGGCTGACGCCGACTGCATCCTGGGGGTTGATGCGGCCGTCAAAGGTAGCCTTGAAGTATCCGTGAGTGCCCAATGCCTCCTTCATGAAACCGCTTCGTCCCCTCCTCGTCCATAGCGGCAGGGCCTTGAACCATTCCACATCCTCGCGGTTGAAGAACATGTACCGCACAGTCACCACCTTCTTGTGGATGTGGTACGGGTGTCCAGTCAAGATGATGCGCTTGGCAACAACTCTTGATGTGGATGGTGGGAGGGCAGTGCCAGTGGCGATGAGTTGAAGACCAACCTTGGGCCCATCCTCACTCTGAGCCTCTTCCTCCGTGGTCCGCTTGAAGAACAGCACTGGGACCGCGCCCCAAGTGACGGGACCCACGAAGCTGGCAATAGCAGACTGACCAGGATGCAGATATCTGCAGTACTTGTGCACGTCGTTGGGTGTCTGACCGGGCTGAGAGTACAGCGGCTTAACCACCATGCGGCGCGGTCCGCACTGTACAATCAATTCCTCCTTGGACTTGATGGACTTTGTGTAGTCCGTGCTGAGGTTGATGAGGTAATTCAGCGCCGTCTTCTTGTTCTCGTGTCGCAGCAGCGAGAAGAGTGTGACGGGAGCGCTGGGGTCATACGACTTTTCCATCGCAGCGGGAACGCCCTTCACGTATACGTGAACCCGAGTTCCAGGCTCTACACCACCAACCAAAGCCTCCCGAGTTGCGCGCGTCCGCGAAGATTGGTACTCGGGAATTTGTAGTAGACGCCTCCACTCCTCAGGCTCATGGGCTCGGTCCTCGTCCTCCTGCCACGGGCTGGTTCGCAGACTCTTCAGGCCGCGATACCTCGCCAACCTCTCACGCGCGTTGACGTTGGGCTGCAGTTCAATCTCATCAGGGAACTCCCTATCATCGTCGGCCTCGTCATGCTTCTTCGCTCGGTATTGCGCGAATTGCGCCGCATCCTCTTCCTCATCTGGCTCCATCATCTCTGATTGAGGGTATTCTGAAACAGCAGCTTCCGTAGGCTCAGGCTGGGCGTAGCCCTCAACGCCGTCTTCGGGAGCTGCTTCATCCTCTTCGAACTGATCCGCATCGTTCATCTCCAGGTCCTCCATGTCGGACTCGGAGTCAGAGACGTCTTCCAGATACCACGCGGACTGGTATTTGGAGGTTCCCTTGGGCACCCGCTTTTTGGCGACTTGATCCTCTGGCTCGTCTTCTGAGAAGTAATGGTGATCGTCCAACAGCACGCCCTTCTTGGCAGAGCTCATCGTTGACATAGCGCCGTCGTTGTCATCGTCTGCGTCCATGAGGACGTCGTCGGGCGCAAGCTCGTTCAGATCGTCCCTATCATCTGTGGGCTCATCCAAAACCTTCTCTTCTGAGTCGGCAATAACAACATCCTCGCCCTTCTTCTTGCTGTGCTTGGGCAGCGGGGCCGCCACGATCTTCTCAATTTGGTAGGTTCCCCAGTCACCAATCTGGACGAGACGATCGGCCTTCAAGCCTCGACCCCTGACTACGCCGGTGATGACTGTAGGCTCGGAGTCGGAATAGGCGAACTTGATGTTCTCAGCAAGCATCCAACTTCGTTCCTCCCTCCACCGGACACCCTTTGGAGTTGTGCTGCATAGCGAGCGCATCAGATTTGAACACTCTTGTCGGTTCTCGAGACTGTAAAGCTTTTCTTGCTCGGGGTGGAAATGGGTGATGAACGACTTCAGAGAGCCCAAAACTCCTGAGCGCTGCTTTGCTGGCTCAACCTTATCCAAGTCCTTCACAATGGTGAACAAAGTTGACAAGCCCTGGCTCTCGACACTTCGCAAGATCAACTCTCCCACTTCGTCAACCTCTGTGAGGGCCGACAAGATAACGACAACAAAGTCTGCAACTCGTGCGGCATCCAGGCAGGCATTGAGATCCCGCTTGAGAGGAACATATTGCAACTTCTGCTTGAAGCGGTCCACTTGAACTTGAATGTTCCCTTCCTGAGCTGGCGTGTCGATGTCCAGGCTCCCGTTGAGTTGCTTCACAGCATCTTTGGCGTCGACACCGGCGCATAATGGGATTACGGCGACAACCCTGGGCGCAGCATTTTGGCCGGAAAAGACGGAGGTTTCCTTCAGGTGTTCCTTGTGCTTAGCGAGGCGAGCCTGCTTGGCCTGGTTGCGACGCTCGAATTTCGACATGACGTGTTGATGAGGGGTTCTTCTCTGTCCACGCTCGTCTGGGACTCGGCCTGTCGGGAAAATCACAAATGTCAGTCTGCAATAATTTTTTTTTAGTGGTGCAACAGTGGTAGCCTACCCTTGGCACGATCTCTCAGTTCATGCTTCGAGGCAGCCTTCGACTTGAACGGCTTGTGCGTGACCTTTGTCGTCGGGCGGTGCGAATGGGAAGCCACGGCGACGGGCATTTTGCTGTCACCACCAGCTTTGAATCTGAACGGTAGGGAAGCCAGATTGGGTCGAATGAAGGAAATCAGACGCTGGGTGTCTGGGGATGGTGGGATGGCAGATGTCGCCGCAGGCGTTAGTGAATGGAGGGGTTAGATTTTTCTGTGTGACGCTATCTTATCGATAAGGACGGCTGTAGAAATTTTGTGAGGCTGGCCCAACTTTTTTAATCGCCCGTCGTCTCTCCTACTTGGCGACCAGCTCTGCACATCATGGAAGTCGACACAATTGACCAGCCGGTCACCGAGGTCCGGGACAATGGCGCCGTGGCTGTCAGGAGCACGAGGACCCAGCTCATGCCTCGTCATGAGAGGGAGAGGCTCCGTCGGTTGAGGGAGGCTAACAAGTCGTACGGTCGCGGTCAGAAGATCAACACCAAGCAAATCCGAGACAAGAAGCTGCGCAGCAATCTCAAGCGACTCGAAGGAAAATACGAAGATGCCGCACTCAGGGCAAAGGATGCCGAGATCCTTTTGGAAAACACCGGTGGATTCCTCGAGCCCGAAGCCGAACTTGAGCGTACCTACAAGGTGCGACAAGACGAAATCACCCAGGACGTTGCCGTCGAGACAGCAAAGAAGCGCTTCGAATTGAAGTTGGACGCTCTAGGACCGTATGTGTGCGATTTCACGAGGAACGGTCGCGAGTTGCTCCTGGCCGGCCGGAAGGGCCATGTTGCAACCATGGACTGGCGCGAAGGCAAGCTGGGCTGTGAACTTCAGCTGGGCGAAACGGTGCGCGATGCCAAGTGGCTGCACAACAACCAGTATTTCGCGGTTTCGCAAAAGAAATATGTCTACATCTACGATCGCAATGGCGTAGAGTTGCATTGTCTGAGGAAGCACATGGAGGTCACCCAGATGGAATTTCTCCCCTACCACTTCCTTTTGGCAACCATTGTGAGTTGACCACGTATGAGTCGTTATGCAAAGAAGATCTCTAACTTGTATAGGGAACCGTTGGCTTACTGAAGTACCAAGACACATCTACTGGCCAGCTGGTCGCTGAGCTGCCGACAAGGTTAGGTCAACCCATGTCCATGACCCAAAACCCCTGGAACGGTGTGCTGCATGTCGGCCACCAGAACGGAACAGTGACACTTTGGTCACCAAATTCGTCAGAGCCTCTGGTGAAGCTACTGGCGCACAAGGGGCCTGTGCGGTCATTGGCAGTGGACCGTGAGGGCCGATACATGGTGTCTGCTGGACAGGACCAGAAGATGGCTGTTTGGGACATCCGCATGTTCAAGGAAGTAAACAGCTACTTCACGAGGCAACCAGCATCGTCTGTTGCTATCTCAGATACCGGCCTTACCGCTGTCGGCTGGGGTACGCAGACGACGATTTGGAGAGGTTTGTTCAACAAGAACAACCCTGTCCAAGAAAAGGTGCAAAGCCCTTACATGACCTGGGGTGGTGAAGGAAAGCGACTCGAGCGAGTGCGATGGTGTCCGTTTGAAGATGTTCTTGGCATTGGCCACGACCAGGGCTTCTCGTCCATCATCGTCCCAGGCGCCGGTGAAGCCAACTTCGACGCCCTGGAGGTCAACCCCTTCGAGACTGCCAAGGGACGACAGGAGTCTGAGGTCAAGGGTCTGCTCAACAAGCTGCAGCCCGAGATGATTGCGCTGGACCCTAACTTCATCGGCAACCTGGACCTGAGATCGGAGAAGCAGCGGCGCGCCGAGAAGGACCTGGACACGCCGGCGACGGACATTGCGGAGGAGATCCGCAACCGCGCAAGAGGCAAGAACGGCGCCCTGAAGAAGTACCTGAGGAAGCAGAGGAAGAAGAACATCATCGACGAGAAGCGCATGAGGGTGGACGAGATCTGGAACGAGCAGCAGAAGAAGAACGACAAGAAGCGCAAGGAGGTCGAGGCCGACATTGGCCCGGCGCTGTCGAGGTTCGCCAAGAAGGAGTAATCATATGGGCATCAGCTGCGGAAAAAAGTTCATGTACATACCCCATTGCTGGTTTCAGAACGGAGGCGGTGTTATGGCGCTTCTTGTGCTTTTGACATAAATATTATTCATGAACCTTCTATATGCCCTATCCGGGCTTTTAACCTGCCGTATGTACGCCTCGATGAGTATCCACTCTATATCAGACCTGTTTCGCATTGCGAACCACGCTCGTAGTTGTAACATGAGTTTTCCCCTGTCTTTGGGTGTGTGGTTGCAATCCCCCTACAGTAGCTTCAGGTGTCCCGTAATTTGGTCCACGACGCTCTTGGGCGCCGGGCCGACGCCTAGGACGGTCATGCTGCCTGCCTCGATCTGGGTGCGGCCGGCATCCTGGATGACCTCGGCCGTGACGCCGAGGCTGCGGGCCTTGCGGCGCAGCTCCAGCATCTCCTCCTGACTCTTGATCTGCACGGCAATTTTGGCCTGGCCGAGGCGCTCCCACCGGGAGAGGATGCTTCGCTCGGGGGAGCCGGGCTTCGCGCGCGACAGGGTCTTGTAGCAGGCGAGGGTGGCGTGGGAGCATTGGGCAGCGATTTTGCCTGGTAAGATGTTAGCAATGTGCGCATGATCTCCTATGGTGATCGGGAAACCGTACCCTTGGTCATGCCCAGGTCTGTCCGCACGACAAGCACGAGCTTGCACTCCTCACCAGGTTTCTCCATGACGAGCCCCTGCTTGCGGTCGGCCTCGGGACCGTTGGCCCAGTTGGGCGCGTGGTCCAGCGCAGCGTCGTCGTCAACGTCGCTCTCCTCGCTCTCGACGGGGTCGTGCAGGTTGCGGCGGCGCTCCTCGACGAGCGACGGTGAGATGAAGTAGCCGCGGATGGCGTAGATGCCGATGAAGAAGCCGCTGAGGAAGGAGGCGATGGCCGTGCTCACGAGGAGGCCGGAGTCCTTTGAGTCGGCCATGGCGGGCGGAGGAGGACTGTGTTGAGGTTGGGTAGGTGAAGGGGTTGCTGGTGCGAAGCCGTTGTATTATAGACAGGACTATTGAAGGTTTTGGTGATTGAGACTAGATCGAAGTGGCGCCGAGCCCTGTGGTTGAGACACAGGCTGCTTCAGGCCCCTGCCTGTGACGCAAAGGCGGTGCAGACAGGCCGTTGCAGGTAGCCAACCCACCCAAAATAACTGACATGGGCCCATTCTGCGCTAAGATAACGGCCATTGCACATCAGCACCAGGGAGGGGCACTTACACGATATCCACGTTCTATTCAACAACACTTCGCTTTCGTTGTTGCGCTCGAGACTTGAATACCCCCTTGCGTTTCTTGCTCTGCAGAATGGCTGCACAAGAGGGCAAAAAGGCTCTCATTGTCGGCCTATCTGGCGGCTCGTCCAGCGGCAAGACGACGCTCGCCCGACTGCTCCGCGACATTTTCCCAAACACCTTCATCCTCCACCAGGATGACTTTTACAAGGCAGAGAAAGAGTGAGCGGCTCTGGGAGATCCTTTTATATTAATTAAGCTAACGGTGCCAAAGCCTTCCCACTAAGGAGGGCGTCCTGGACTGGGACTGTGCAGAGGCCCTGGATGTCCCTGGCATGGCCGAGTCGCTAGCTTACATC
This sequence comes from Paramyrothecium roridum, assembly GCA_003012165.1. Taxonomy (NCBI): domain Eukaryota; kingdom Fungi; phylum Ascomycota; class Sordariomycetes; order Hypocreales; family Stachybotryaceae; genus Paramyrothecium; species Paramyrothecium roridum. Next base: position 67,151 of record PXOD01000314.1, read on the forward strand.
CGCGACCATGCTTCATTTCCTGTAAGCTATATAACATTTGCCCTCCAATCCAACACTTCCATGCTTACGCCACTCCTCGTAGCCCACACTTGACTCGAAAGAGGACCAAAACTCCGTCGGCAAGTGCCCCGTGTCCGACGCCTGCGTAGCCCGGCTCAAGGCCAAGGTTGAGTCCTCCCTGCCTGCTTCACACGCCCTCAGCACCGCCGCCCTGCGTCTTTGCATCCTCGACGGCTTCCTCCTCTACTCGCGCTCCATGGCCGCGATACAGCCCTGCATCGACGTCAAGCTGTTCCTGCGCGCCTCCTACGCCAAGATGAAGGCCCGCCGCGAGGCGAGGGACGGGTACGTGACGCTGGAGGGCTTCTGGGCGGACCCCCCCGGCTACGTCGACAAGATCGTGTGGCCAAACTACGTCCTCGAGCACGCTTTCATGTTCGAGGGCGGAGACGTGGAGGGTGACTTCCGGACCGACGTTCTGGACGCGCAGGGCATCAAGGTGATGAAGAACGCTGATGTTGATGTGGATATGGAAAGCCTACTCGAGTGGACCGTTGATACGATACTTCAGGAACTGGGTTGCAGCTAAGATAGAGTGTTGTAAAAAACTAAATGAGCTCGCTATCGATTTCATGCTCATCATGCGAGCTACGAGGAGACCTACGCAGTCCCTGGGACCCGAAGTCTGCTCTCCTCTGTCAACATCCGCACGGCTTGTTCTGCTGCCATTGTCTGGGCTTCTTCCTTCGTCGTGCATCCGCCTACGTCCGCAACGACTACATCCCCCAAGGTGATCTTGCAGCTATAAGTGGCTTCTCCTTCTTCTTCACCATCCCCAATATGGGCGCAGGTATCGTACACCACCGGCTTGGCAACGGCCCATATTCCCATGTCCTCCTTCGGATGCCTCACGTGTACTTTATCTCGAATCAAACGTTCAAGATGCTTCATGATACCGAGAGTGTGAAGGACGCCTTCACATGCTTGGAGAGACCCGGAGTCTATCCAGACTGCTCCTAGCAAGGCCTCGACCATGTCCGAGTAGAACTTCCTCGGTCGTAAGCGAGTAAGTAACGACCATGGGTAGTGAGACCCGCGCTCCAAGGCAGCGCATATATCGTTTCTGAATAGTTCATAGCGTTGTGTAATGGCCTCTTGCTCAACGCCAATCGCACTCGCAGCATGCCGCATGAATTGCCACAAAGCCAGCTTCTTGCTCTCGTTCGTAATATGGCCCTCCGTTGTCACCACGGCACTCTGCTGATACACGCCATGCTCTAAGCTGATAAACGCCAAGAATTCAGCATTCACTACTGCGGTCTTCAGTAGGTGCATCTGGTCGTTAGAAAGCGCTGGCTTCACATGAAAGAGTTTCGTGACGATGATGTAGTCAAGTACTGCATCGCCAAGAAACTCGAGTCTTTCCAGTGATCGGTGTGCTGTGTCAGCCACATACGATGCATGCGTCATGGCTTCGATAAGAAGGCTCTTCTTCGAGAATGAATATTGTAGAAGCTGTTCGACGGGGGCTAGAACCGCTGGAAGCTTGATGTCCGCTGGTATTGCGTCAAACAGAGCGGTTCGGCGGAGGTGGATGTCTTGCCAATTGGCCTCAGGGCGCAAGAAAAGTGATATACAATCGATGGCTTTTTCCATGCCATTCTTCTCACCCCCATGGATGAACGATGCGCCTATCAAGGCTTCGACAACGTCAGCCAGCGTCTTGGTCGATATTTTGCTTGTCTGAGGTGTGGCGTCCACTTGATTCAAGAGATCTTCCAGATAGAAAGGTTGCCACTTGTAGCCAGTGAATGACTTGTTAATGATGAACTTGCTCAAACCAGATTCTCTTGCAGCCCGGGAAAGCCTTTCGTTGGAAACGATACTGTCCTTTTTGAAGGACAAATAGCCTTCATGCCAATGTGTGTCTAATTGCTTATTAGTCAAGGGGGATTGCTTGCTTGAAGCTTGTGGATTTTCTTATAGGACTTACACTCGGCAAATACGTGGACGCAGGTGCAGTACTTGAGAAGAGAATCCCCCAAGAACTCCAACCGTTCGTAATTGACAGGCCCTCGAGCATTGCGGGACGTTATGGCTTCACGCAGGAGTCGGTAGTTGTCAATTTGGAGCGGCTTCAAGAGCGTGTCGGCCAGTTTCTGCGTAACCATTGAGATGCCAATCTCGTGCATGAGAGGCGGGATGAGCATCCCGAAAGACGCATGTGCCGCGGGTATCTCATCGACACTAGCCCAGGTAATTGGAATCACGTATTTGTATGGTTTGGTCACTTTAGTCTCTTTCGGCGAGTTTGGAAAGACAGGATGAAGAAAGTCCGAGCGACGCGTCCCTTTTCTCAACGAAAGGTAGCGTGCATCTTCCGGAGCTTCTTCATAGCGCCAACAGGGACTTTGAATGTCTTCCACGGGTGGCTTAGACTGGATCATTGATTCGAAAGTGCACCCGCGGCCCTGATGGTCGCGGATGAGATACTTCCCATCCCGGGTGTCCTCGTCGTTCTCGTCAAAATGGCGTGAGCCGATTTGATTCCTCGCAAGCTCATCGCGTGCAGACATGATCTTGATGACGTGATCGCGGTCTTCCACACGCCATCTATGGTTGTAATGAAGGGCAAGCAAGGTGGAGGTATGATCCACGAAGTCCGATGCTTGCAATTCAGCTGGCTTCACAGATTTGAATCGTAGCATTGACGTAGTCGCATGATCTACGTGGAGCTTGATAGGCTCAGGCAATGCGAATTCGGTCGGGAGCAGAATGTAATAGTCGCCAATCTTCCTGCCGTCATTGCCGTGTTGCGAGACGCCGTAGACTCGTCTTGTGTCGGTATTTGTCCACATTTGTGCCACTTCAATCCAGGGATTCAGTTGCTCCTCTGCCATGATCTCCCCTTCCTGTCTGCGACGGCCCCTGAAATCTCCCGAAGAAAGCGGTAAGAGATTCTCATTGACGAATCCAGCCTTGTATAGGCCAAGGTAGGCATGAAATGCTACATCTTTGGTTGCGTTCTTCTCCGACAGCCAGGTGTGCTTACTCTTTACCCGCCTAATTTCAGGGGGAAGAAAAGAAGGCAGAATAACCGTGGCACTGAGAAATGGCTCGCGTGGATCGCCCCCAACCTTCTGGATGATGTAGTCTGGCCGACTGTCAACGAAGTCTCCTCGTGAAAGAATTGCGCAAAAATGCTCCAGATTTTGCTTCGCATTGTCAAAGTCGAGCCTTGCGCCTGTAGACTTGACCACGAAAAACGCATTGCCTTTGTCCTCGGCTTCTTCAAGCTCTTCTAGCCGTTTCGCTTCACGCTGCTCATCTTGGTAGAGCTTCTTCATTTGCTCTTCAAGAGCCAACCACTTCTTAAGGCTGTTGTTTCCCTTCTCGAAGAAGATGACTAGCCTTGAGTCATGCATCCTAGCCCTTCCTCTTCGCTGGATAAACGATTTGGACGTGGCTGGTTGGTCGAAACAAATAACGAGGTTGCACGCAGGCACATCAATCCCCTCTTCCAAAACACTCGTGGCGATCAGGAGATTGATTGCACCAGAACGGAACTTCTGTAGAACTTCCATGTCCATGTCGGCCATGAGATCATACATGTTTTTCTTTCGACTGACGAAGTTGCTTTCGCCAACCTTGACACCAATCTTGAACTTGCTCAAAACGTCAGGGCGTGTGTTCAGAACGTCTTGGAGCATAGTCACTGTAGCCCTCTCCTTAACGAAGACGATACCTCGAACATCGCCGTCAACTTGCAGTAATTCTCCGATGAGCAGCTGTAACTTTTCAGAGAGAGTTGAGACGCCCTGCGGAGCGTTTGGTGGTTTCTCCAGAGTAACTTTCTGGAGCTCTCTCGAAAGATATCGTTTCTCTTCATTATTCCACTGGTCAAAGAAAGCATGACTAGTACTGATCCTGTCCAGGTAGGAAGTGATGGCCTTCCAAAGATAGCGATCAGCAGACCAACATCCCAAGGTGGCCGATATTTCAACTGCACGTCCTAAGAGGCTCTTCAGCTGTTCTTGGGAAAATGTGTCTTTTTTCTCAATAGCCCCCTCGGCATCACGCTTGTTCTTCTCTGTAGGGTTTCGGAGTAGATAAAGGATATACGGATCGTTGTTGATGTCCAAGCTGCGATAGACCGCTTGTAAGGAACGCATTGTCCTTGTATAAGCTATGTTGTCATCATCACGAGGTGGGTATTCGATATGAGTGATCCTGGGTCGGCTGACATGCTTGATCAATTCTTCACGATGCACGGTTGGCGAGATACATCGAGCGTCCAAGGTGGCCTCGAGAGTCTCAAGATCCTTGGCGTGGGATCTCATGCTGGGACTTGCCGTCAGACCAAGTATGGCCGGCACAGAGCCGCCGAGGCCTTTGTCTCTGTGATAGAAGTCCTTCATTATTTTACTGCCAGGGTGTTTTCCGACGCAGTTGTGTGCTTTGGGTCATGTTAGAATTGTCCTTTACCGAGTCAAAGGGACTCACCTTCATCAAACACCAGAAGACCAAGCCTCTCCATTTTGACGAATGCATGTGAAAGCGCGTCCAGTAGCACTTTGAATGTCGAAATAACTATATGAACTCCATCAAGAACTGTGTCCCATGTAGTAGCCCTCCAAGTGTCGAGGTTCTCGCTGCCGGTCAATAATCTTGCCTTGGCGGCTCGGATCTGGCAGCTGATCACCTTGTGTTGCTGATCGCATAGAGACACCGTGGGAGCCAGGAACCAAATTATCTGGTATGATTAGTATATCCAGAGGTCAAGCTGATTCAATGTCTCATACCTTGCCAGGTTCAGATTTCTCCAGTTGAGCACGGATGCGAAGAACGGCTCTGCATGGCGGCTTAGTTTTTGTTTTATGCATGAGTTCTATATTAATGACTTACACCTGAGTCTTGCCGCTCCCAGTGTCCATCTAACAAGGCCTGATTAGCGGGTGCAAGAATAGTTCGAATAACGTGTGGCCTACAGCAACAATGACATTTTCTCGAAGGCTCCGATTGAGCATCTCCTGTTGGTAGGCTCTCGAGCGCGTAGGGGTTGAGGGAGGAGCTGCAGCCTCATCTTCGCTCCCCGTGGGCACCAGTTGACGTTGCCCAGGCTTCTTGCCACCGGGCGACTGGGACTCAATCTCTCTGATATCCAAGCGGCTCGGTGGAGGAGTCGTGATGGCTGTAGAGCCTTCTGACTCCGACTGGCTGGAAGTCTCCATGATGGAGTAGGCAGAACTCATGATTGATCTTTCTGACCTGATCGGTGGGCTATGCTGAGAAAGAGATGCGCATAACCTTTAGCAGGTTGTTTCCGTGGAGGAGTTGGCTGAACCTAGCTGTATACTTATACCTTGTTCAAGAAAAGTTGGCGCGTTTGAGGGGTCGTTGCTCCATCATAGAACTGAGGGTGGTTTGGTTGCAATATGCAGGAGGCCTTCCACTCACCGAACGCACACTTGTGCATGTGGAGAGATAGGCTGCCAGCTGGCGATACGTGAGAGCACATCCGTGAGGTGTAACACAGAAAAAAAAGCAACCCTTCTCAAATAGATTGGCAGCAAAGTGGTGAATCGCGGGAACTTGTGAGAGTCCGGCTGCGAGGTGTTGCATGCAGGGTGGGCGGGCCTCCTGCTTGAGCTTCCACTTTCGAACAGCGACAGCCCAGAACATGACTGCCGGCTCGAACAGCCCGCAATCTCGACACAAGTAAATGTGAAATTATACCCAATTTTTGGCAAGACGTGAAGGATGCTTGCTGTCGTAGTCACGCAATTGAACTACGTATTCAGCAATTTTGTCGCTTGGTCTCTAGTTTTGGCCGCGCACAAGGTAATGATCCTCTTAAAACCTTCCAAGTAACAACGTACTTTATCGCCAGGCTCAGAAAGGTGCGTTACCTTAGGTGCTGTTTTCACTTCCTACACCCACCTATAATGGCCATTTCAATTCAATGGAGTTATTTGCTACAGGATTCAATGCATGGAACCAATTGGAGTTTCGTCAAAATGCAGCTTCTAAAGATGAACCACACGACTATTTCGAGTTCGCAAAGGTATTACATGGCCACGTAATAGAGCGTCCTCTGGCTACCCTTTGCTACACGTTAGGTAATGTCTGATCTCTCCGCAGCCTTTGCACTTCCTCGCACGGCATTTTTGACTAACTCTATCTTAGCGCGCGTTGACGGTCGCATTGTGAGGGCTGGAGCAAGTGATGTGAACAATTACAAGTTTGCGTCAGAGTATGGCGTTGTCGAAACCGCCGGCGGACTGGCTTTCACGACCAATGCGAGCTCGATACTCGAATCGACCGACGAGGGAGGCATGCCGAAGCAAGGCTTTTGGCAGTATTCCCGGACAACGACAGAGTCCGGGCAGTATAGCGTCGAATTCTTTCCCAGCCATTCACCAGTACGACAAATTGCCGCCTTCGATGTTGGGGCCATTATCCTGCATGAGGACGGCTCCGTGGCTACGTTGGGGGACCCACGCTTTGAAGACTGTCTTGGCCGTGAGCCTACTGACGAAAGGTAAGGCGCTCATCTTGTTCTTTAGATTATCTTGTTGATATGTTTTAGTCCCGCAAACAAACCTGGGAGAGTCGTCGATCTTGAAGACTTGGACGACCCCGTGAAGCGGGTGGCAGCCGGGGGCTATACCGTAGGAGCACTAACAGAGGCTGGCAGCCTCTACATCTGGGGCACAAAGACCGTTGGTACTCATCGCAGGGAACAAGCCTTCGCAACCCTCAGCAGCGTACCCAACTATGTCGAAGTGGACGGCGGCAAGGATGTCAAAGATGTAGCTATTGGGGAGTCGCATGCCCTAGCACTGACCACAGATGGCTGCATATATGTCATTGGGAATAATCAAAACGGCCAACTTGGTTTGGGCAAAAACGGCAGGGAGAAGACGAAAGATTGGGTCAAGGTATCTTTTGCTGTACCAAACGACCACCAAGTGGTGGGTGTAGCTGCTGGACCAAGGTGCTCTTTCATCATCACAAGCAGCATCCAAAGCACAGCGGAGGCGACTAACTCATGACGGCAATCATAATCGCTCTATCGAGCTTGTATCAACCCTCTATTATACATGACATGTTTTCCATTACCATTGAGTCTGATTCACCCCATCTATAGACTCGTCAGATAGTCCTCGATTTCCTGAGGGGTCAGCTTCCTGAATCGAGGACCAACGGCGCCTTCAACGCCCTCAAGGCCAAGAAGATGTTCGGCTGGGGGGCCGACGATGCCTGATAGATGTCAATAATGTGCTCCGGGATGGGTTTCTGACAACCGAACGTACCAATCTCAATCGAGTCTCCGTTCATCTCACCCTCAATGTTGTCCTTCAGCGTCAACAGAGCAATGTGGATGGCATCCTCCAGTTCGAGCTCCTCCGAGTACCGCTTCTCCAAGAAAGTCTTTGCCTTGGTGGCGCTCTTTCCAATGGCCGTCGCCTTCCAGGGATAGTAACTGCCTGAAGGGTCAACCTGGTAAAGCATGGGACCGCCCTTGTGAATGCCACCCGTCTTCTTGCTAGGCTTCTTCTCCTCGCCCTCCGCGGCCTCCGTAGACTCGGCCTCTGGCTCAATACCCTCATCCCAGCCAGCAATCAGCAGACTGACACCGTAGGGTCGCACACCAGCCGACTGCGTAGCTTCCTGCATGACCCTGGCAACATCCTGGACCAATATACGTGTGGGTGGGTATTCGTTGTAGATTCGCTTATAGCCGGTGTGCGAGACTTTGCGCGCGCGGTCGACCAGGATCCTGTAATCGGGGCCCATGCCGGAGTAGACCATACCGATGTTGGGAGTGACGTGACTGATCTTAGATAGCGAGCTCTGGTCGGCGAGCGGAGACGACGACTTCTTCTCGGTAGCTAGGACGATGCCGTTTGTGGCTGCAAGCCGTTAGCGACGAGACACAAAGGTGCCGGCTCTTGTGAAGCCCCCACGTACCCTTGATTCCCAAGGCCGTGATGCCCTGGTTGACCGCATTCAAGGCATACTCTGCGAAGGAGCTCAAGTTAGCAATTTCTGATAGATCAATAATCTCCCAGACGAGCTCGCCATGTAGCTCCTGCGCCCCTAAGAGAGGTCATCATACCAATCTGCACAAGCTTTCCGCTGTTGATGTGGTCAGCGTGTGGTCCCAACTAGAAATGACGGAGCCCGCATCATAGAACGACATACCTTGGCGAGAAGGTGGTGAGGGAGAAGGAGTAGCGGTCAGCCATAGCTCCAGGTTATCTTTTGTGACGAAATTGATACGACTGCGAACTTCGCAAGACAAAGAATAACGGTGTTTGGGGTTTCGGAGCGGAACAGTGACAGATCGTAGCTTGTGGTTTGCCTGCCAGCAGCAGCTCCCACTCCAGGCACAGCGAGCTGCGCGTCGAGCTTCCCGGGTGCTTGCTTCGGGGAAACAGTTTAGCCGATCCCGACACAGAACCTGGCGCGCCTTTGTCGACCACTTTCAAGCTAGATACCAAGCTTACTTCTCTTTTTGTGTTTCTCCGGCATCTTCGGCCTACTGTGTCGGCTTCCAGGCTCTTATTTCCTTCTGACCCAGCTCAAGGCTCAGGTGGCCTTCCTGCTGCTGATGTTCTTGGCGGTCTCTACGCCTGCCACTATGCGCTGAGGCACCGACCCCGCCTCTCCCCTGTATTCTTTCCCAACCTCCGTCAGTCTGGCCACATTTTCTCGTGGTCTACAATGTAGGTTTTTGCTTGAAGCCATTTGGCAACGTTTGCATATATATTTCACCCACGCAGTCGGAGTCTACCCGACGTGCACTCTCTCCTCTTTGGGAAGCAGCACGCTGCTGTCTGTCTAGCACAGGCATGGACACACAACCAGCTTGGGATTGGACGGTGGTGGATGACGCTTCTCATCCGCCGCCGACTCCAACCGAGCCTGAAGCGAAACATCGGCCAGTGGAATCATCTTCTGAAGATGAGTCGGCACAGTCAGGCGCTGAGGTGCCCCCGGAACCGCAGTCACGGCAACGCTACCGTCCGCGCACTTGTCGTATTTGTCTCGAGACAGTCCAGCCCACCTTTGCGGAGGGTTCCACCTCGAAGCCTACCTACATGTCAGAGGATCCGGACTTGGGCCGTTTACTGTCGCCATGCAAATGTAAAGGGACGCAAAGATACGTGCACGAGGGCTGCCTTGATGCCTGGCGGCTTTCCAACCCTACGGCGACGAGGAACTATTGGCAGTGTCCCACATGCAAGTTTACATATCGCATGGCCCGACTACATTGGGCAGCCGCGCTAAGTAGCAGGCTCACAAAGGTGTTCTTGACGATCGTGATCCTGTTCCTGTGTGTCTTCACGCTGGGCTTTATTGCCGATCCGATCATCGACATGTGGTTTGATCCTCTCGGGACCATCAGCGATACTGTTACAGGCCAGTTCATCGATGACGAATTCCAGAATGTGCATTTGCCAATAGAGCGAACCACCTGGAGCGAGCATTTCATGAAAGGCTTCTACTCGATGGGTTTGATTGGCTTTTTGAAGTCAGCAGTCGCGATGTCGCCTTTGAACCTGTGGAATTTGCGCGGAAATGGCCTGCTCGGATCGGGTAGGCGAGCTGGCAATGGAAGGCAACGGATGGAGGATATGACTCTGCTCTTCATTTTGATTGGCGTTGGCACATCACTCATGGGTATTTGGAAGGGCGTACAGGCCCTCAGCGCACGTGTGCTCAAGGACGTCAGCGATAGAGTGCTTGATGTTGGCGATGGTAACGACGACGAAGAAGAAGAAGCCGACGAGGATGTCGATGAAGCAGGCAAGAAAGATCAGTGATCAATATCACGATTACTCACCAGCCCATATCGTGCCTCTGACATGCCTGGTCGCTTTTCCGTGAACAGCAGCCCAACCTGCACACTCTTAAGTTGCCTCGAACTCGCTCTTCCGCGTCAAGTCAACTAGTCTGTGTGCAAAGATCGACGCACCATCGATGCCTTGAGATTGGACCGTTTTGGCTCCTTTCTCGCCGGCCAGATGTGTGAATGCCATTGCATGTCGTGTTGCGAGGCGCCTTTGGCAACTCAAAGCACATTGTAGCGTCTACTGGGTACTATCTAGTACATCGCCTGTGGGTAGTTCGCCTATTTGCTACTGGCACATCTTTGCTGTTTCATGGCCGATTTTCAACATGTCAGCATGTATAAAATGCGAGACATTGATGTATGTTTTCTGTCATTGAGTGATGTTTTCGTACCAGCGTTTGTGTACATTGGATACCTTATCTAGCGACAAAACGCGAGAGAAATAACAGTAACAATGAAAGAAAGAAAGAAAGAGAAAGAAAGAAAAATAGTGTCTGGTCTAGCGTTTGCATCAACACAGCATGTAAACAATATCTACAGCATGACATCGATACCACATCAACCTGTGTTGACCCTTGTTTCGGCTTGAGGTGCCACTCGCTGGCTGCATGGCGTCGGCCATTCGTAGGGCCGGGACCGAGTGGCTGGAGAAGCTTATGTCTCACAAGCAAAATGTCAGAGCAGCATCCCACCCACCCCCCTGCACTTGCATGCTCCTGGTGGATCAGCACTTAAACGCCATTTGTCCAGATAGACAAGGCGATGCGACGCGGGAATCAGGGACCCTGCGAGTACCAAATTCTAGTTGATCTGCAATAGGGATTTTAGCGGTCGAGCCGTCCACGGTGGTCTTGTCGCTCCCTTCAACTTGATTGTCTTATCCCTCCGAAACGACGTGCTGTGCCTGCGCGCAACAGCAATTGCCGTTTTCGTTCAGGGACGTCACTTAGCTCCCCCTAGCCAAAATTCCAGGTCGTTTCGACAGAAGCTTTCCTTGCGCCGCCAAGCGACCTGGTCACAAGCACCATCCCAAACGACGAGCGCATTGTCGACGACTCGAACGGCAAACGAAACAAATCCCCTGAAGCGTGACAACGAGTGCTCGAATTTCGCGACGCCCCTCGGGACTCGTCGCACAATCAACATGCAGTTCGCATATCGAAATCGAAAGAACTCCAATGCGGCCCACTTCCGACCAAGATCATCCACGTCGTCGTTGATACGAAGGACTCGCATGAGGACGATCCTGCTCATACTCGGAGCCTTTCTTGTCGGGCTCTTTCTTCTGACTCGTTCCAATCAACAAACTCCCTATCGTGAACATACGCCGTCCGGCAAGCCTCCCGTGGTCATTGTCACCGTGATCGATCCGACGCGATACAACAATGCCTATCTCAAAACGATCAAGGAAAACCGTGAGCTGTACGCGGCGAGGCATGGTGAGAAGAAATCTTCCCAACCTTCGAGAAGGTAATATTAACTCTTTTGATGATAGGCTATGAAGCCATGGTGGTCAAAGCCTTCGACTACGACACGCATGGAGCGCCTCAATCGTGGGCAAAGCTGGTAGCCATGCGCCATGCCCTCACCACATATCCCGACGCAAAGTTTATCTGGCATCTGGACCAAAACTCCTACATTATGGATCCGACTAAGACGCTGGAAGAACTGGTTTTGAGTCCTAAGAAGCTGGAGAGCCTTATGATCAAAGATTACCCGGTGGTCCCACCCGACAGCATTATCAAGACTTTCAATTACTTGAGAGGGGAGGACACGGATCTGGTCATTAGCCAAGATCGGGACGGCCTGATCTCGGATAGCGTGATCCTGAGAAATGGTGACTGGGCCAAGTACTTTGTCGAAACGTGGTTTGATCCTCTCTACCGGTCCTACAACTTCCAGAAGGCTGAGAGGCATGCTTTGGTGAGTTTCTGTACCTTGTTGCTCTGTTGCTGCAAGCTCGACAAGGCTAACAATATCTGAAGGAGCATATTGTGCAATGGCACCCGACTATACTTTCAAGACTTGCATTGGTTCCCCAACGTACAATTGCCTCCTACACTCGAACCGATTTGGGCGACGTGTACCAGTCTGGCGACTTTGTGGTCATGTTCCCAGACTGCGACGAGGTGGGGGATCAAAGCTGCGAGGCAGAGTCGAAGCATTACCTCCAGATGTGGCGAACAGCATTCGGAGAATCATGAAGGGGAGAAGGTGGAAAACCAGCATTCGCACGCACGATTTGGCGTTAAAACTGGGGCATGATCTCAAAGGAATAGAAGGACGGCGTTTTTTTTTCTTCTTTCGTTGTTTCAAAGGTTGGAGCATATGGTCATGTATGTAGAGGGACTGGATGTTTGATGACGATGGGCGCTCAAGGAGCCCGGACTTCATGTGGTTTTTTTTCTTACTTGCGCACAGTTGAGGTTGTTGGATCTTATGTCAATAAGACACAAGTGCCCATGTGAATCAGGGCAAAAAATTCAATTGAGAATTCACAGCATGCAAATGGAAGTAAACGGTTCAGGATACGAAGCGAGGCCTTGAACGGCATAACGGAACAACCGTGGGCTCCTTGTGATTGGCGTCGACTGTCTTTGCATCGCGTGGCTAAATGCCGTGCTGATCTGATAACTAGGGATCGACCAGGATAAATACAAGGTAAAAGCGGCTTCAACGTGGTGATACGAAACGGATTCAGTCTAGAACGGCTCGGCGGCAGAGGAAAAGGTGCCTCGGTGTCGGAAAGGCAGCGAGCACTGTACTCGCGTCAGGGTCAAGCAGGGCTCTGGTACACTTGATTCCATGGCGTCGTGAATGGACCATGGACGAAACCTAGGTCGATAAAAGGACGAGCATCACATTTGATTGGACCGATCTGATAGATTTAAGGGCCTTGTTCAAGATCAAGGAATTGTGCCTAATTAGCATCAAAGGCCGGATGTGGTGAGCTGGCTTCTTAGTGGAGGGGGGGGTTTTCAAGTTATCACGAGAAGAGGACGGCTTTGATGGGCTAATTCCTCAATTCACTGGTCGAGCAGCATACGAGTTGACCCACGTCCTAATTAGGCCCCGCAGATCCAAAGAACGATACAAAGAAAAAAGAAGGAAAGGAGAAAGCACAGGCAAGGTCCAAGGTCTTTTCGTACCGCTTGGCCCGCAGATCCCGTTGGGGAATCGGGACAAATCACAGGCCATTTGAGTCCGACCGTGCCCGCCGAGAAGCCCGGATTACGTCGCCGGCCAGCGAAACCCGCCATGCAGTCCCAGGAATCATGCAGGTAATTAACCCAAGCAGCATGGGTTCGTCATGCATTGTTTCTTCTTTGTGGGCTAAGTTGTGTCCGACGGAGCGAGTTGCTGCTGAATAATGGGGGCTTAAATGCATGCACAGTGACTGCTTCGCTTATAGGGGTGACTCGATAGGTTTGAAGAATGAGTCGATGGTCTTCCGACCCAGTCTTGCTGTCTGTCGTCTTGGCCTCATGCTCTCCTTTGACCTACTCTGCTCTGCTCTGGAGTTGACCTGCTCTACCTACGCCTTATCAGGCCTCCAAGGGTTCTCGGCCCGAGACCCTCATTGATCGGGCACTAGAGAGGTGGAAGCACAGCGACTTGGCCTTATAAAGAAGTGCCAGAGTGAGGAAGGCATCCGCTAGAAAGTAAAAGGTTAACACCTAGATCAAACAGTTGAAAAAGGGAGACTAATCCATCGGCAATGCGGCCGAGGGGTCGTCTACCTTAGGCGCTGTACGGAGACCGGGGTTGATCCAACCCCACTTTGTCGCCCCCCATTTAGGTAGTTAAGTTGCCTTAAACGGCAGGAAATAAGGGAATAATTTGGTCTCTTCCATGACTTTTTTTGTACTTGGAGGCTTCCCCAAAAGGTCCGGACTTCTTCAAATGCTCAGCACTCCCCGTCCCCGTCCTTGATCGCTGGTGCATGTGGGTGGTCGTCGTGGCAATTCCCTCTTCACCGTGTCCCCTTTACTTCTTGCTCGATTTGTCTCCCGGAGAGAAACACACAAGACGAATTCCTCGGACCGTAATTGTTGACCACACACAATGCCTGGAAGCTCCCGCATGCCCGTTAGCTTGCGCGCGGGCCTGGAGTCCGTCACTCGAAGACGACACGCCGTCTCGCTGGACCTGTTGAGTCTCGACTTGTGAGTAGTGTGTCCCCATGACGCCGTGATGTTGCGTGCGATAGAGGCCAGCTTTTTTCCCCCTTTTTTCTTCCCTCTTGTTGAGCCTCTGCTGTACTTCCATTCAAAGTGTGTTGGGGTTTCGCGGGAGTCTTATCTTTCGTCATTGCGACTTTGACTTCTGGTTGTACCGCGGCATGCCTCGGCATTTGGACGCCTGGCCCGCTGTCCTGAACACCACTGTCGGGCGATCCCACGACAATGGTTGTGGCGGCCTCTCTGGCCCCTTAATCTTCAGAGAGCAATGCGCTAACATGCCGTGCGCGCCTTTACAGATTGCGCAACATTGTCTTCTTCCTCTTCCTCCTGCGATGGACTCGGCGCACATTCTGGAAGCTCAAGGGCCGTGGCATCATCGGCTCCAGCCTCGACCTGTACCATGAACTTCGCCGCATCCTCTACGGCCTCTTCTTGCGCGCCCCGGGCGTCCGCGGCCAGGTCAAGGCCCAAGTAAAGGAGTCGCTCGACAAGCTGTCCACCAAGATCGTACCCCAGACCAAGACCCGCTACCTCGTACTGCCCAAGACCGGCCTGCCCAGCGAATCTCTCCGCGCCGAGCTCGAGGACCTCGCCAACATGGACCACACCCGTTGGGAGGATGGCTACGTCTCCGGCGCCGTCTATCACGGCGAAGACGAGCTGCTGCAGCTGCAGACGGAGGCCTACGGCAAGTTCACGGTCGCGAACCCGATCCACCCTGATGTCTTCCCCGGCGTGCGGAAGATGGAGGCCGAGGTTGTGAGCATGGTGCTGAACATGTTCCATGCGCCGCCAGGTTCGGCAGGTGTCTCTACCAGTGGAGGAACCGAGAGTATTCTGATGGCTTGCCTGGCTGCGCGTCAGCGAGCCTACCATGAGCGTGGTGTAACCGAGCCTGAGATGTGAGTGTGACTTTTGTTTAAGGAGGCCCACCGGTGCTAATTGCCGTTTCATGCAGGATCGTGCCCGAGACCGGCCACGCTGCCTTCTTCAAGGCCGGAGAGTACTTCAAGATCAAGGTGCACCTGGTCGCCTGCCCTGCGCCATCCTACCAGGTCGACGTCCGTGCTGTATCGCGCCTGATCAACGCCAACACTGTTCTTCTCGTCGGATCAGCCCCCAACTTCCCCCACGGAATCATTGACGACATCTCTGCTCTTTCTAAGCTAGCCGTGCGCAAGAACCTCTGCCTGCACGTTGACTGCTGTCTCGGTTCCTTCCTCGTTCCCTTCCTGGAGAAGGCTGGCTTCGAGACGGAGCCTTTCGACTTCCGCCTCAAGGGCGTCACTAGCATCAGCTGCGACACCCACAAGTACGGATTTGCACCAAAGGGCAACTCGACCGTCTTGTACCGCACGGCCGAGCTGCGCTCGTACCAGTACTTCGTGTCGCCCAACTGGACGGGCGGTGTCTACGCGTCGCCCGGGATTGCTGGATCGCGGCCCGGCGCCCTGATTGCTGGCTGTTGGGCGAGTCTGATGTCTGTTGGCGAGGCGGGCTACATGGATGCCTGCGTCCGCATCGTAGGCACGGCCAAGAAGATTGCCGACGCTATCCGTGAAACGCCATCGCTGAGCGGCGAGCTCGAGGTTCTGGGCCGGCCACTTGTGTCCGTTGTGTCCTTCACGGCTCGCAACCTCAACGTTTACGACATTGCCGATGGCATGTCGGGCAAGGGCTGGCACCTTAATGCTTTGCAGAACCCGCCTGCTGTGCACATTGCCGTAACGATGCCCACTACCAAGGTCTGGGAGAGGCTGATCGCCGACCTCGAGGCTGTGGTGGAAGAGGAGCGCGAAAAGGAGCGCGTGCGCATCGTCGAGGGCAAGGGCAGCAAGGGCAAGGCTATGGGAGATTCAGCGGCGCTGTACGGCGTGGCAGGATCATTACCCAACAAGAGCGTTGTGGTGGACTTGGCAACGGGCTTTTTGGATCTGTTGTACAAGGCATAAGGTTGGAGACTGGGGGAAGCAGGGTGCATTGAGCGGCAACATCCTCTCTCTTTGTTTTTTTCTTTTTCTGGATACAGGCATAGAGGTATGCGTTACATGAAGAGGAGGAGAAGGATACCACTGGCGGGAGGGCATTGTTTGAAGGGGTTAATGAATATGTAGCATCATCACCGTCACGACATCTTTTAGGAAAGCCATCAGTCATTTTCATCGAATTAACGAGCTAATTTCTATTATTCAGAAATAAAGTCGGCCTGGAGTCACGCTGCATGTGATGGGAGACCTTGATCAAGACCTCGGGCAATGAAGCAATCAAGGTCCTCACTCGACTATATGTGATGCTGAAACAAACTCACCCTCTACAGCCTCACTTTCTTCAGCTGATCTATCTGCCTGAACGAGGCAACCTTGGCTGGCGACCCGTGTGCGAGGGCGACGAGACGCGGCCGGCTACGGCTGACATGCTTGAGATGGCAGAGCAGAGCAGAGTAGAGTAGAGGTTGACTTGGCTTGGTTTTGCCGTCATTGATTCGTGGCCAGGCCGTTTCTTCATTGTCCCGTTCGGCAAGTGCCATCTTACACGGGGCGCACCCTTCCGCCTTTTCCCACGTGTTAGCTGCCTCTACCCGCCGTTGCACATCCTGGGAGCTGAGCGACACTCACTCTCCCTTACACAGCCCGCTTTCTACACTTTACTCGGCCAGAGCCTCAAAAAAACACGAAACAATAGGGTTTGGTATTTCCACCGTCACATGTCGGCAATCTCCAGCTTGTTGAGAGAGAGCGAGCGGGGAAAAGAACCAAGAGGGCCAGGGAAAGAAATGGTCGAGGACGGTGGGCAGACAATCATTTGATTTGAATTGATTTGATTCGGTCTCCGACAAGGATGCGCATGGGTGCAAAGGTGCAAGAAATAGGATGACGAAACAGCTCCTCTCCACCCCTCGGTCACTGCACGACGGCCCTCGGTGAGGCTTACCTCCCAGACAAATCTGCAGAACTGCTGATGTGTCGGGTCAGAAAAATATCGAAAGGCGACTTGGCAAGGCGAGCATCACAAGCAAATGCAACAGCAACAGCAACGTATAGCTCGAGAGTTCTCGGCCTTGTCCTGGGCACGTACCTCATCCGGGAGAGGACCCGTGGACGTGGAGAAGGAAGAGACATGCTCTGTACGACATGTCTACATGCACATCAACACCCGCACGTCCGCACGACATCCTTGCCGGACTTCTTCTTCATCTCTCACACACATATTCCCTCTAGGCAACAGGCGACTGTTCCCCGATTGGCACACCATCTTCGACAAGGGTCCAGGGAGCACAGAAAAGCATCCGGTCCCATTCGAATAGCCCGGCCCGGCTATTGAAGCGTCTCTTATTATACTGTAAAGCCCGGTAGTGCAGCTCGAACAGGTAGCGGGTCGATCTGTCCTACGTGGGCATGTTTTGCTTTGAAAGGGGACCGCGGCAGAGCCTCAATTGGAGAGGGGAGATTGGCGGTGAAGATCTTGGGCGCACAATGAGTTGGGCACCTTGAACCAGCATACATCATGTGTCGAGACAACCACGTCCCTGACTGCCATGACTGTCGAGTCCATGCTGCTCGAGCCGGACCGTTTGTCGGGCAGCTCAGTTGCAGCAGCCGGCGATCAAAAGGCAGCGACGCCACGATGCTCCCGTCATGAGGGGCCTTTTCAAACAACCCTGCCGAGATAGGCACATTCTGGTCCATGGCTTTCTTAGGTGCATACGGGTGAAGGGAAAGCACATGCTTTGATTACGCTACGTGGACGGCGCGTTAGCCGGGAGTAGAGCTGCCACTGGATCCGTGTGGTGGCACAAAGAGTGTGTAGCTCAAAGGGGGAGCAGGCAGGATTTCTTATCGCCACTTGCTATGGGAAGCAGTGCGACGAGGGATCGTGCCGACGCCATGACGGTTGGATGGCGTTAGGTTTTGCACTTTGGTTGCGGAGACAACTCTTGGAAATGTTTCCACACAATCCCGCCAGCCTTGCACCTTTCATGTTGAAGAGCTGCCATCCTTGTTTCCTCCCTCCCTCCATCTGTTGTTGTCACAGCCGTTTGCAACGTCGTCATGCCGTGCTCTGATGCTGTGAGCCTGTCGGTCACGTATCGGTTGTTCCAGTCGGGTCCCTCGAGGGTATAGATAAGTTGGCGTCATCCTCCTGCGCTCTGCACTCATCATCGTCAATCTTCCTTCTTATAAGTATGAGAAGTTTCTCATAGGTCAGCTTGGGTGGAAACAGCTTCCACCATTGTCAAACTACCTGCTGCATCGGCGCCCAACACTATACTCTCGAGCCGCTTCCGGCTACAGTTTGTGTTTCCCTCCAAGACGTAGTGATGGACAATCTCAGCGTACCATTTACTTCAGCTGGATGCAAACCGGAAACAGAGTCGTCTTCGGGAAACGGTGGCGGTAGCAAGGGGAGTCATGTTGAAAAGGCAGCCACAACTCAGCACGTTTCTCAACGGGACAATTCCCAGTCATTTCAAACGTCACAACTTGACCGTATAACCACGAGCCGGTCTCCTTTGACGGCTAGCCAGATCAACACCATCATGCAGAAGCTTACGCTGGAGGAATTCAGAGCAAATCTCTTCAATGACATTGTTGAGAAAGTGAAGACCGAACGTATGTCATCCGTTGCTTTGTTGACTTACCATTGTGGGTAGTTGCTGACATCTTGGCAGTCGCTGAATCATGCCGAGAAGATAGCGAGCCGGAGACAGTCTGTGGGGGACTTCGTTCCAGGGCTCAGTCAACATCAGATGCGTCGCCAAAGTCCCAGACAAGTAGACTTTATCAAGCTACAGTTGAGGACGCAGACACAGACTTTGAGGATACGAGCTCTTGTGATGAAGGAGAGATGACTCCTGATTCCATCTTTGCTGCTTCACCAACCTCTCCGACTACCAACTCTGCTGTCCAAACACCAGCGTCTTCTGTTCGTTCTGATTCTATTTCCTCAGCCACGTCAATCAATTCTGCATGTCAGCAAGACCAAGCTCTCTCTATTGAGAGGCCTCTAACTGGACACCTGCCGGTTTCTGTTGAGCAGAAGGCCAAGCCAACTGTTAGATGGTCGAATCGCCCACCTATTGTTCTACACAACCGACTCTCAGCAAGTCACACTTCACCAACCATGGCTCGTCCTACACTTCCAGACCGTACCAGCACAGACCCTGGCCTTTCTGCAGTTGATCTGAAATGGGGCGAGCTTTTCAATAGCCAGGGCCAACCAACTAAAAGATTTGAGCAAGTCGTCCGTGGAGTGGCCGACTACTTGGTAGGCTTCTTGTTGTGGAAGCAGTTGGTTTAATCACTGACTCTTGGAAGATTGCCGAGTTCAGCCCGACTGATTCATTGGTCATTACGCCAGAAAAACTCTGCTTGTTCTACAGCAGGTACATGTTGGAGTCGGAAGTAATTGCTTTTTACCGTATGTCTCCTCGTCCAACTCCAGGAATTCGCTCGACTAAGCTGTCACAGAAATCTTCAACTGCTCATCTAAGCAAGGCTTCAAAGACATAGAATATCTCTATCGAGACCTTCGCTGCGAATACCACCTGGTCCAAGAGCATCCCGAGAGCAAACCCTGCATTCCCGGCCTGACTCCTCATGGGTTTCGGGATTGGATGACACTTCTGATGAGAGCCTACCCAGACCGCGAGGCCAAGCGCCTCTGCAGTATTGTAGAGGATTTGCCCATTGAGGCGGACGGCTTCGCGCTGAATGGAGGTCGAGAGAGGCTTCCAAAGCAGATATCCAGGCACCTTTTTCCCGCAAATCGTCATGACCACATCTACAATTATGTCTCCCGCATATTTGTAGACTGGAAGAAGATGACCGGATATAAAGAACCTGTTCCACCTGCATCGCCAACCTTTCCAATACGTCCAATCGATTTTTTACAAGTCGCTTCTGGCAGGGCTGACACTGCTGGGAGATATGGAAGCAACCGAAATTACCATACTGAATCTCCGAGAACCCAGATGGCGAGGTCGTCGTCTTACACTCAAGGCTATACCTATGCTGAACCAACTGCAGAGCATCAAGCCTATGCGACGGTGGAGAAGCGCGGGCGGCAGAAGATGGCACTCTCGCCGCCTCCAATAGGTATTCACCACCAACAGCGCAAACGCAGCCCTCGCGAGGTTTTCCGCCACCGTGACCCTCCCGGCCTGGCCGGAAATCCCGAAAGCCATTACCGGCCAGACTATGGGCGCCCGGAGTCGAATAGAGCCAAGGGTTCAGTACCACCAGCTTCCAGCAACAAGCATGTAACACCAAGCGCTGGGGACTGCCGCCGCCGCGAAGACGAATATCGCTTCTTACAAGGTCGTGATCCGCGGGCGAGTCTTGAGAGCGGCCTTTTGGGACCTAAGCGAGGATGATCCACCATCAGGATTCGAGGCTATGCATACAATGCTTTCCATCTTTGATAACATGTCGTCTTGGTTGTCTATGAAGAATGGGGCCTTCTCACACGTCAGGCGTTATCAGGAAAAGTAAGTCCGCTGATCTTGACTTAAACAAGCTGCATTTGCTCATATGCTTCTAGATGTCAGAACACTCTTCATGACTCCCTTCTGTCTTGTACCTATAATGGTCCAAAGAGATAGTGAGAGGAGCAGCAATGACTAACGAATTTCCTTCGATTGTTTGCAGATCGATGCGTTATCTTTGTTACACTGGTGCGCTGCTTGTTATATGAAGTGGGTTTCAGAATTTGGAACCTGCGCAGAGCATAATGTAAGGTATTCATGGTCTCGTTGCGGGGTTCTAAGAAGTTTCTGGCACGTAGTAATGGTCATATGAAGCTGCAAACATGAAATGCTGTCATTGAGGAGCATAATCAATCTTTGTGCCGTGTATCGTGTGTCCGCTATGCCACATATATCCTACCTTGATTCCCAAGTCAGGCTATAGGCATCGTGTCTAGCCCAGATCAACCATTCAACCATACTAGGCCCTGTCAAAACGAGACTGACCCTGCTGTGATACCGCTCACAAATTGCCAGCACTGGTGGCCACTTTCAATATGGATTGTTTCGTTTGATGCCTTGTTATTAAAGCGATTATCACATTGAAATCGCAATAAGCAACGACAATAATGTGTTGTCGAGAGCGCCATGTTCATCGAAGCTTTATCAGCACAAGATTACATGGTAATGTAAAGAAACTAGTCATTCTATGGATAAGTCGCGTATGCTATGCTGAAACATCATGTCGTTGTGTTCAAGGTGAGAAATCCAGGCTACCGCTCCGAGGGGTATAAAATAGTTCAAAACACATGGCGCTATTGCCATGAAGACACAATTCTGGGCCAAAGGAATTTCAAGGAGAACGCGCAAAGAGAAAGGACTCCTTTTTTCCGTCTCAGGTACGCCACACGGGCGCTCGCTTTCAACATTTTTCTTTTGTGCTCGCTTTCGATGACGGGACTGGCAGCTTCCGCTAGTCAAACTCAACTCAACAAGTTCTCGTTACTCATGACAGTATTCGTGGCACAAAGCAGGAGGGAGGGGGGGGGGAAGGCGGCAAGGCCATTTTGCTTTTCCCCCCTGGAAATCGGATCGTTATTGCGTGGAGGACGTATCGGTCCTCAGCGAGCCCAGCACGGACGAGTCGACGCTCGTGATGCTGGCAGCGAGGCTGCTGCGGTTGACGCGCTTTCGCTTCAGGGCCTGGTAGTCGTCCTTGAAGGCGGCGATGCAGCGCTGCAGGTCCTTGTCCGGGTGGGGGGGCATCTGGACCTCGATGGCCTTGAGGCAGATGCGCAGGTGCTGCAGCTCGTCGTCGTTTTCCTGCAGCTCCTCTTCTCTAGAGTCGTTGGTGAGTTTGGTGAGCAGTGGAAGGGGAGAGTGGTGGAGCCTCGGCTTAGGACCGAAAGGTTGTACTTACAGATAGGAAATCCGATTCTGCAGAAACAGTATGCGCTGGGCTGCGCGTTCTGCACGCTCGATGAGGAGGCTGTGGATGTGCTTAACAGGCGGGCGCAGACGGTTAGCCTGAAACTCAAATATTCCGACGGCGTCACTTTCGATGGAGGCGAACGCAAGGAAAACTTACATCAGACTCCTCCTGTCGAGCCTTTAGATTCTCCACCATCTGGCCCAGCTCCTCGTTCAGCTTGGCCGACTCGGTGATGATCCTGTTGGCCTGCTGGATCGTCATGCCCATCCTGCGCGCCTTGTCCCTCTCCGCGCGCAGCTCCGCCTCGGCCTCGTCGTCTCGCTCGCGCTCCCGCTCGCGCTCCCTGAGCAGCGAGAGGGAGAGGTCGGAGAAGCGCGAGCGGAAGAGCGAGGGGGGCGGCGAGCTGAAGATGGAGCCAAAGTCGCCGCGGTTGCGCATGTCCAGGCTCAGGGGCCGGCGTTGCTTCGAGTCCTGGTGGAAATGTTGATGGTGCTGCTGCTGCGGAGGCGTGCGCACCAGCGCCATCTCCAGGCGGTCGACCTGGCTGACGACGGCCTCGTCGACCTGCTCGCCGTCGGTGAGCTGCTGGGCGAGCTGGCTGAGGCGCCGGGCCAGGGTGAAGCGGTGAGCCCTGTTGGTGGCCTCGGCGATGCTAGCCTCGCCGTCGACGCTGCCGCCATGCTGCGGCAGCTGGTTGCGCAGCGGGCTGCCGAGGCCATTCGAGAGGTTGAGGCTGGACGCGACGCTCGGGCTGGACAGCAGAGACGGCGTCTCGGCGGGAGACGGGGTGGCACTACCACTGATGCTCCGACTCGGGATGCGGCGGTGGATGGGAGTGACGGCGACGTTGTTGAGGCCGGGCGAGTGATATGGCAGGCCGTTGTCGTCCTTTGGTGACTGGTCCATGGCTGCTGGGTCCCCCGTCTGTTTCGCCTTTTGGGTGTTGGGCCAATGGTTTATTGGCCGTCCGGTAATCCTTCACCCCCAGCGAATTGTCCAATTACCGTTGCATTTGCTACGTTTTGCTTCTGTCCCCCAAACTGTCCTTTCCTCGTTGAATACTGTTCTGTAAATCCGCTGCTTTTGAACTGTCGTGCTGCAGAGACTCAGAGTTGGGGGCAATTTCCAAGGCTCCCTTTCATAACATGACAGCCAGTCTGGCAACAAAGAAACCCGCCCCTCTCTCTCTCTCTCTCTCTCTCTCTCTCTATGTGTCTCTCTCCCTTCCAGGAGGCTGTATTGTAGTAGTACCGCACCGTAGCTCCCGGGCTCCCCCTGAATAGAAAAAAAACAAAGTCTCCGGGACTTTGGATGGCAAGAAGAAGGATTGGCCGGGCTCCGCTTAGCTCCGGTGCGTCGAGGTCGGGCGGCCCAGGGACAAGGAGAACCAAACGGCCGGAGTTGTGGAGCAGGATTGTGGCGGTTGAGCCGGAGGAGGCTATCAGGCATGTGATTTTCAAGATGAATCTGAGGTTCGAAAGCTTCAAAAGCCAGGAAAAAAAGTTGGAGGTGGGGAACCGGGTAGAGGCCGACAGGGGGTTTGGTTGGCAGCTTCCAGCGACACCCCTTGCTGGAGGTACAGGTCGATACAGGCGCCGAGAGGTGCCGCGACAGCGTCCGTGGGTACTACTGTACCTTGAGCTGGCCAAGATGCCTACTGTAGCGTCCTCACCGCACGTGCTTCAGGTCGGCTCAGTCTCAGTAGCTGTGACGGCAGACAACCCAACATCTCCGTTGATGGCGTGGCCAATGGCGTCGAGCGCGCGTGTCCATGCTCTGCTCTGCCCGTCGAAACGATCTGCCAACTTATCGATTGTGGATTCATCCTCAAGCTCTGCAAGCATGTCCACTAGCTTGGAGCTTACACCCAAATTTATCGCGGTTGGCAAGCTGGGTTTGCCTCGTGTCAATTCACACCAGGAGCAGCTCCTACAGGAGAGAGACGAGAGCGGAGGCGCCAGAACAAGTGCCGTTTCACGGTGGAAAATGCCATCGACACTTTTTTTTTTCTTCTTTACCTGCCAAGGCCCGTCTGTCTTTGATGAGTTATTTTGCCAGCAGCGGCAAGAAATGGGCAAAGCCCGTAGGTAGGCTCGTGGCTCATGGCTTAAAACGCCGTACGACTCAAAGTGAGTAGCATCTGATGAACCTGAAGCATGTGAAAGAGGCAGCGGCGGCGACTATCCAGCTCCACTGTAGCTGCGAGTGGATCGGGAGAGCGAGGGAGGGAGGGAGCTCGGACAGTTTGCGGTCAGAAGTAGACGTTGAAACGTGCTCCTTTATCTTCAATTCTTCTTCTTGTTTTCCTCTTTTTTATGGTCCCTTAGATCTCTCGAGCTTCCCTTGAGATTGAAACATGTTCCTCTAGGGTTTCAGCAGCGCCCTTAATTTAGAATCACCTTATTCGTAGGTCGGACGTTTTTGTGCATGAGAATTTGCAAGCGTGCCAATGCTGGCCCGAGAGGAAATTGGGGGTGGTCCAGCACCCGCCGGGCCAGATGGCCTACATCATTCTGCATGCGGAGGAGGAGCTTTGGAGGGAGGGGGGGAGATGCTCACATGGACAGCTTGGATAAACGTGATTTTCTACCACATACGGTAAGCCCTCGCAGCGCCCTCCAAGCTATGGGGTGCCGGATGCGGTGGCCACCCTGTGGATATCTCTGGCCCGACAGCGTGTGAAGATGGCCCCCCCCACCGCATGTCGGCAATAGGTGGGGATTGAAGAATGACGGCCATTAAGGGGGTACCTGCGACGCGCCCAGCGGTGTCACCGCCGCGCCGGTAGCTACGTATCGTCGTCTCGACATGGCACTAGCTCGGCTCTTGTTTTAGAGTCTCTGATGCTGGGTGCTGCTACTCCGTATGACCGGCTGAGCTAAACATCACCATTGCTCATCCAATTACCCATCGCCCAACCTTGACTCCCACCACCTCGGCCACCGCTCACCACGTCTGTGTATTCCTTTCCTCTTCTTCTTGTTCTCGGGGGGGGCCTCTTCAATTTTTTTTCCCTACTTCTCTTTTCTTCTACCGTCTGCCGCATCTCGGATCTCTCGCACTACATTTTTCCTCCTCTGCCTCATAGCCCGATCCATGCACCGCTTACAACCTCGGTTTCCTTCGTAGTTCCGCGGGGCGCCTCACATCATTGCTTTTGACTCAGAAATCCCACCCCGCCGCCCTGTTCGACCCTCCCTTCCACACGCCGTATCGCGCGAAGCCTCTCAGCCGCTCGTTCTTGTCGATTGCTGCAGTCGAAAACCGCGCCGGCAATAAATCTTTCCCTGTGCTACCGCGCAATTGCTCGATGACGAGCCCATAGGCGCTTGGGGAAGTCGGTTAACTCAGGGTACACGCTCCGGTCACACCAGAGCCGCTGCCCGTCATGTCGTGGAAGGCTTCAGAGATGCTGATGAACACCATCCGCCACTATGCCAACTTTCCTGCTACCGGCGTCAGCTTGCGCCAGATGGTCCAATTCGGCGAGAAGCCCTCCACTGGTGCGTTTTCATCCTCAATTGGCTCAATGCCGACGTCGGGCCCTGCTGACCCCGTCTCCCAGGAACGCTGTTTCGCGCCTCGCAATTCCTTGCCGAAGAGCTGCCAATTCGCCTCGCGCATCGCGTGCAGGAGCTGGACGAGCTTCCCGATGGCTTGAACGAGATGCCCTCCGTCCAGAAGGTCAAGGACTGGTACGCGCAGTCGTTCGAGGTATGTTCCGACACTTGCCGACGTCCCCAATGTTTCCCCCGTCGTCGCACAATGCTAACGGCCTTCGTCCGACAGGAGATCACACAGCTACCCCGGCCAGACCTCGGCAGGAACGTAAAGGAGCGCCTCATGAAGCCGGGAAAGCAAACCAGTCGCGCTCCCTTACAACTCTCCGAAGCAACCCCGAACCCTTCCATCGACGAAGGAGACGGCTCCGGTTGGGGCCGCATCGCCAATGGCAACGGCAACGGCAATGGCAAGTCCAAGTCGCTATCGCGGCGCTATTTCGCCACAGTCGACGACTCGACTGACTGGCCTCCGGAGCTGCACCTGTACAACCAGCGCTTCGCCCAGACACTAAACAAGATCAAGAGGAGACACGACAGCGTCGTCACCACCATGGCCCAGGGCATCCTAGAATATAAGCGCCGCCGCCAACGCATGCAGATTGACAGTTCCATCCAGTCCTTCCTCGACCGCTTCTACATGTCACGCATCGGCATCCGAATGCTGATCGGCCAGCACATCGCCCTAACTGATCAGAGCCACCACCGAGACCCCAACTATGTTGGTATCATCTGCACCAAGACCAATGTTAGAGACCTGGCCGAGGAGGCCATCGAGAATGCCCGCTTTGTTTGCGAGGACCACTACGGCCTCTTCGAGGCGCCTCGCATTCAGCTCGTTTGCAACCCCAACATCAACTTCATGTACGTTCCCGGGCACTTGTCGCACATGCTCTTCGAGACCCTCAAGAACTCGCTCCGCGCCGTCGTCGAGACCCACGGCATGGACAAGCAGGAGTTCCCCGTGACCAAGGTGATTGTGGCCGAGGGAAGGGAAGACATCACCATTAAGATTTCCGACGAGGGCGGTGGCATCCCGCGAAGCGCCATTCCTCTTGTGTGGACCTATATGTATACGACGGTTGACCGTACCCCCAACCTGGATCCGGACTTTGATAAGAGCGATTTCAAGGCCCCCATGGCTGGATTCGGATATGGATTGCCAATCTCGCGATTATATGCTCGCTATTTCGGTGGCGACCTGAAGCTCATTAGCATGGAAGGGTAAGTCTCGAATCAGCACACCGTCCCCAATACAATCTTCTCTCCCGATCCAGCGAGCCTTGGCCTTGACAAACGTACTGACTTCTTCGCCCAGATACGGTACCGACGTCTACCTCCACCTCAACCGTCTCTCCTCGTCGTCCGAGCCCCTCCAATAGCAATTACACACCGCCGGAGCTACCGCTCTTCCGCTCATCCTTCGCAAGCGTCTCAAGGATCGGTGGGAGGTGACGGAACGGAAGCAGGTGGGCGACGCCGAGGCGGTGGTGAATGCGCCCTTGAACCCCAAGAACAACCCTCACACCGAGGTGTAGAGGTTCTTCCTCACCCCCCGTTCCAAGGCATTCCCAGGTATATGTGAAGGAAAAGAAGAAGAAAAAAATTGGGCAAAAAGGAAAAGAATCATAACAGTCAGAACCCTCAGCCAGAGGCTGTTGGCTGACACACCCTCCTCAATCCGTATAGAAGGATTTCAGGCAGTAATTCTGTCCCAGGTGCCAGACCCAGCCTGGCAATATTTTCAGCTTTGAAAAGGGCCGCCGGCTAGATAGCAATGAGTTGGATACTAAACCCGGAACAAAAACGACCATACGATGCCAGTGGCGATCATCGCTCGGCACATATATATCCTGCGCAGGTCTGGGGCGAACACTCGGCCCCGGACTCGTTTCTTTCGTTGCAATAGCGAAGGACTACAGCAGATAAGAACAGAGGAGAAGAGTTTCACGCAAACTAAACGTAGGGAGCAAAGAGGGGTTGTTCGAAAATGAGTCGGAAAGTGGTTCCCTTTATACGAATGAACCACATCTGCGAGC
Source organism: Paramyrothecium roridum (assembly GCA_003012165.1). Lineage (NCBI taxonomy): Eukaryota > Fungi > Ascomycota > Sordariomycetes > Hypocreales > Stachybotryaceae > Paramyrothecium > Paramyrothecium roridum. The sequence goes on from PXOD01000314.1 coordinate 94,691, forward strand.
GAGTACTCGAACACAGCTTGTCAGCATGTGTATTATGGAGAGTGGTGTCACGAATGGAAGAAAGAGGCGGCGTGTGCAGCGATACAATTTTCCAAAGGGTCATAATTAACCCTGAGCACAATGAGAGCAATAAATTAGGTGTTCGTCACAGCATCACTTGCCTAAAAGCGTGAAAGACATTTGACTGCCAACCCTAACTGCGAAGTGATGAAGCAAAGAAGAGCACACTTCCGGTTAACAAATCCAGATCTCACTCTCCATACTGCGTTCCGAGTAAGATAAGAAACCACAAAACCAGATGCCGTTGCCTTCGTAGAAGATGACCTCAAAGCGAAAGAGCCCTCAATCAAATATCAAATGACGTAGCTGCCGTTTGGCAAAGCTCAAGGCTTCCAAACCTCCCCCAAATACTCATGTCTAGCTTGCTTCAAAGTTAGTAGCCTCGCCCGAGCCTTCACATCAAGTTATTCCGGGTTGTTGTGGTTGAAACGTCTTTGATGATCCAACTCGGCATGGATGTACTGCGCCTTATCGGGTAGCACGTTGCCAAACTCGAGTAACTCGGTCGAGCTTAGCCTTGGCTAAAACAATCAAGTAAGTGACAAAGTCTCAACTGCAAACTCCATAACAAGTCATAACATACCGCTTTGTGCCAGCCATTCTTTGTGCCACGTCGAGGCTTGACAGTCGTGAACGCAGCTCCAGCTGGGCTGGATTTTGTCGACGACTGATCATCCCCGTCGAAATCGATCAGGGAAGTAGAGTTGCTGGATGAAGGTGTCTGTGCACGACGATGCCTGACACCAGTTGGATCCCATGCATTGTATGCACGGTCACTGTCTTGCCCACGCTCTCGCAATGTAGTCGCTGTAGAAGTGCTGCCAGTACTCTGGTAGTTGACCGAGGGACTACCAGCAACAGACGACGAGGCACTAGACAATTTACCTCGCAGATGAGGCGGAAGTTGGGTTGTACCCCGAGCTTGAACTCCCGGGGCACCTGACCTGGTCGACATATTCTCGGATCCATCTGTGTCGCTTGCAATCGATGTCGTCTCACTCCAGGATCTTAGATGTGGTGGTAGTTCCGAGGCAGAAGTCCCCCTAGAGGCGGTGGTTGATACGCTGGCTGCTTGGCGGATGACTGAATTAATGTCAAAATCTGGGCCAATCTTTTCCTGGTCTTCATCATTCAAGCCCAATGCTGACAATGCGGAAATAGGTGCCTACATGAATGTCAATGAGTTTCAGCTCACGGTGCAATTCTCCACACGTACTTGTGGAAGAGTATCCTCTCCAAACAGCTCTCCGCTGTAGGTCGCGCGGTCTTTCCATAAATCTTGCCCTTCCTCCTCGGCCGAAACGTGCCCAGTTGGAAGAGGCGCAGGAGTGACACCTGCCTCTTGGGTCTCGACCCAGGCAACACAAGTGATGCATTGCTAAGAGGAGATTAGGGACGAAGACACGGTATTGCCGGGCCTCGGGTACTCACATAAACTTCGTTTCGTAGGCTAGACTTGCTGAAATCTTTCCGGTCTCGGAACCTATCACACTTCTCACATTGAATCTGCTGCGTCATGTTGGCAGAGTGCTCACGACAGACCATCCCGGAGCGGGATGCGTCCACACGGCGGCCTGCATCGAGCTCGTTTTGAACCAATCTGCGCTGGTTGTTCGAGAATGCGTCCAAGGGCTTCCACTCAAGCCCAATCTTACATCTAAACCTACAGAGTGTCAGATGAGAATGCAGAGCCATGAATACTCTGGTCGTACCTAGTCGGCATCGTTGACGTCCCTCCTCTAAAACATGTTAGCAGCTTGCTAGGTCCCAAGGAGCACATGTAGAATTGTTCGCTGACGTACATCCTCCCTGCATCGCTGACACCATTTCCACGAGCCATTATGCTTCGGCAGTTGGTGAAATTCGACAGCGCACAGTAGAGAACACCACCAGATCCCACTGCAGGCGTTGAAAGTCTTCTGGACACGAAGATCAAGGCGGTGATGCGAGGCAATGCGAACAACCACGCCGTTAAGGGAGATGGGTTGATGGATCGTGATGCTGGAGCGCGGCTTCGATATGGCAGACGACGCTGGAAGAAGGAAGAAGGAAGAAGGAAGGATCGTTTGCAAGCAAGGCGAGTTTATATTTCTTGAGGCCGGCACGGCGATCAGCAGGTGGCAGGTGGCAGATGTGAGGTGGCAGGTGCAACAGCGGCTGCCGGAACCCTTGCATTATGAGGTCGGTGAGACGACGGGATTCTGCTTCTACATTGCTCTCTCTCACATATCACAGAAAGCATAACGTCGACCATTCTGATGCCTTGTGGCAATTGTGTACTGATTGCCGAAGAAATCTTTTGATATGGTATTTGATCTGCTTGAGGAACAGGTACAGCTTACTTCTAGCCTGGGTCAGTTGACCGGGAATGTCATCCACCTTTAGATCTTTATCATGTCAGTATTGTAATCTAAGTTCTAATAAGCACAATCTTATGAGATTCGGCCCAGAAAGCAGTATACCCGTTCGGACTTTTCTAGTCATGGAATCTGGGAGTAGCTCCCGGCTGGATAGCTACTGCCTGGTCAACTTTTAACGCAACGACAAGAGGCAGGCCGGCCTTGTGCATCCCACGACTTCAAAGACGTGGGACATTAATGCAAAATGAGAGGAGGCAGAAGCTTGATCATAGTAATCGAAGGTTGGAACATGGATGGCGAACGACATTATCTTTTGCTCCTGGCGGTTTGTGATCATCACAGCTAGGTGGGCTTTCGAAACACACCAATCCTTTGTTCCACATGGCCACATAATTTAATTATAGGATTGTACTCCTTTCTATTGCTCTTCCCTTTTCTTGCCATGGGACATGCGGCTTGTGAGGGAATATAGAACCGATGAACTAGCTCCCCTAATGGCATGTGTATAATAAGGAAAATATCCTACCAACGGCTGAAAAAGAGGATGGAAATGATCTCCTTTGTCTCCTTTGTCTGGTTAGATACACTTCAGGCCCACATGGGGACGATGTGGTTTCTGGGTTCTGGTTTTATCGTCATTATGTTGACCTGCCCCTGATACATACTATTGGCTTTAACCGGCGTACCCCAGGTCATTATCCTTTCGTAGTATTTCCGGTCGCTCAAACATGTCGGATTTCCTCAAGATTTGATACTTGACAATTAATCTCACTGCACCTTGTTCCTAAGTCTACGCCTATGTTGTTCTGTCGAAACAGCAGCAGTTCGGGTTGGGTCCTTGTAAGGAGGGTATCCTTGAGGTATTTGGTAGAGACGCAATACTTGCATTGCTACTTCACCAACCTCCATATCACTATATCAGTTTGTCAAGTTTGGTTAAAATGGACAAGGAAAGCAAGACACATCCTGCAGGACCTTGGGTGTTCCAGCTTTCCCCCCCAAACAACGTCACAGGCTGTACTTTATATTATCCGATCATGATTTATGACTAATTTAAGTGAACGCAATCTCTTACCCTATGCTATTCACACTACTAATTAACGTTGGTAGAATACTATGATCTTTTTTCTATGGGTTGACGACTCCAGCACCTTGCCTCCGCCTCTGTAGAACTACCCTGGAGCTTTTTTTTTCTTCTTTTTT
>PXOD01000316.1:0-25429 GCA_003012165.1 Paramyrothecium roridum
TATATATTAAGAGTTTAATTTATATTATTATATTTAAATCTTTTAAAATTGCCTAATTATATACTACTATTATAGGGGCTTAGCTTTTATTAAACATGAGGCTTAATAATAATAGCTATAATAATATACTAATTGTCTACTTTCGTAATCGCTTAGATTTCTTTAATTTCTTAAGTATTTTAAATAATTTACTTTTTATAGTTCCTTCCCTTCTTAATTATATTATTAATAGGCTTATATATTTAAACTAAGCCCTGGCTTTAAATAAGTAATTTAAAGAAATACTTACTAGAATATAATATTTGAAAAATCTATATAGATTTATAATATAATCCTTATTATCTTTCTATTAATAAGTAATATCTAAGAAGGACTATTATTACTATAATATAATATAGAAGACTATAATATTATTCTTAATATATATAAGGATACTATTACCTCGGGACAGGTTATATTAAGCCGTAAATAAGCCTTAGTAAGGACTTACTATTAACTTAGAGTTCTAATATTAATAATATTAATAATATAATTAAGTTTATAGACCTTATAGATAGGCTTGCCGGCAATATGGCAAGATCCTGGAAATAACTAAGCCTCTATAATTAAGTTTATATTTAATAGGTTTAATAGGCTTAAGACTTTTACTATGCCATCTTTACCTTATACTTAGAATCGATCGTATTAAGCAACTCTTATTATCCAGCTCCATAGTTTTTATAATTCATTTAGCTATAATAATTTTCTAACCATTCTCGCAAATCCCCAATCGTCTCATAGTCTAAGAACAGGCTGCCATTAACCTTTATATTCAACTCAGTCTTGAATTTCTCTGCTATCACCAGTGACATTAAGCTGTCAATTCCCAGCTCTGCAAAACTGGCATTATATACCATGTCGAAGATGTCAAGGCCTGCCTCATTAGCAATCAGCGTAATAGCCTTAGTAGTAATATTATCAGATGCAGCACTAGAATCGATGGTTGCAGTAGTAGACGCCGTCGTTGTGGACGAGTCATTCTTGGATAGGAGGTGAGTGGAGATGGTGTTGCGCTTATTCCTCTCATCATCGCTTCCAATGCCCGAGTCATGTCGATTTAAGGCTGGTTTTAGTGGTGGAGCTGCGACTTTTGTTGTGGGTGACAGAAAATCGTGGCTTGCCGAAGCAATCGGCCTCGGCTTGCCCTCGGTCGCCGGGATCGTGTCCGGTGGAGAGAAGAAGCGATTGAGAAGAATACGAGGATAGCGGCGGAACTGTATGCCATTCACAACACCCATAATGGCTTCATCTTGCATAATATAGACATCACCAAAGTAGATTGTAGGGTCCTCGATGGCCGGAATCATGTTAACATACGAGCGATACTTGGCCCCCGGGACTAGGGGCTTCCCGAACCGCATAGAAGTCCAACCGGGAGTAACGCAGTAATTGTTTTGCGTATCGATGGAGTCTGAACAGTTCATGATGAAGCCCGCCAAGTGCGCCACACTATCGATGAAGTATGGAGGGACAGTCCAGATGCCGCTTTCTTTGGTGGTTAACTGCACGTCTGCGAAACCTTCCAGCTCATGCATGACTACTGGCTGCATTCCGCGGTATTTATCAGCGTAGGTTACGAGGTTGTTGGCGAACAGGGTATATGCCATGTTTTGGGAGAGGCGGTTAGCCTTGCCTTGTGCGGCCAGGTGCTCTAGCATCTCGATGCGACCTTGTATAAGATGAGCGAGTGGGGACCAGGATGACAGCCACGCGGATGACTCTTCGTAGTAGATGTTAGCAGTTGCGAATGGCTCGTCAGCTTTGCCATCGATGCCCACGTTTTGCCAGGTCAAGTCGACAACCCGCGAGGAAATATCGGCAGTGGTAGCGGTAACACGAAACAGTTGAGGTATCGTAGTATTGGTTTGGGCGACAAGACCTTTGGTGACCACTAGGTTGGCAATATTTATGTTGAATTCCTTGGTTTTAGGTCTCAGTTTTCGGAGTAGGTAGCTGCCGAGGGTGAATGCGATATCAGCGTGGATGGACTAGAGGAGAGTTAGCATGTCTTGACCAAGACTTCCTGTACGGACTCAGCTTACAGAAGTAACAACACCGCATTTGTTCATACTGTGCCCGAGGGCAGCGGCTAATAGATCTGCCTGCATCAGATCCGATTGCATGACGACAGTACCAGCAGAGCCATCCAATATCTGCTCAATGATGTGCTGCACTGTGGTGGTCTGAATCTCACTGACAGGCAAGCTCCTTGGTGTCGTCTTGGCTGTGGACGATTTATTTTCGACATCATAAAAGGTATTGCCCTTTGTCAAGCACCAGTCACCATTATACTGTAGCCAGTAGTTCTTATCATTCCAGGCATACGTCGGAAGGTCCAAAAGGCGAAGCCTGCTCTCGAAAGGCCGGTGAAACTCGTTCCAGCTAACCGCGACACCCGCGAGGTGCAGGGCAGCCGAGCTCTCACCGATTGTTTTCCAGTTGTCCTCACCCCTGCGCATGGATGGTACCGCGAGGTCAGTGGACGGTATTGTGGATTTGATGAATCCGGTGCAGACTGGATGCGGCCCGATTTCTATCCAGGCAGTTTCATCTTTGATGATGGAATTTCTTCGAGCATTCTCCAAACCCGAGAGGAAATCTACAGTCTCTCGCGTAGCCCTACGGACGTAGTTTGCATTCAATGTCTTGCCGTCAAAAATAACTTTGCCAAGGAAGGAAGAAGGAAGACTCCATGTGAGTATACCATTGCTTTTTTTGAAACTTCATTAAAGGATGGCAAGCCCATTTCTTAGATTCTGGGTCATATGAATCACGCAAACGCGAAGAGCCATGTAATAGATGTGGCTACGATCATGATCTTGATGATTGTTATGCCAGGAAGGATGCAGTCGGCGAAACCCGCGACGGGAGGTGGTGGAATAATGAGTGGTTGAACTGGGGATCCGGATCACTCTTACAAAGAATGTCATAAGCCAGACTTAGTGCATTGTAGGTCGTCAAATTAAATATTTTAGGGTCCGACGAGAGATGGCCTCTATTGAGAATCTTTACTCGGATGCTTGGATATTTGCTGTTCAAGGAAAAGATGTAGATTAAAATATTTGTCCATCAGAGCATTCTCTATAACTAGAAACTGAATACATTTACCAGAGAATGAACATGTAGCGTCCTCCGTAATGCATCGGACAACTTTGTCAAAAAGGAAACTGTATTCTAGTTCCGGATCAGATGGGGGAAGTGGGAATGTTGGGATAACCTGGATGATATCTTCAAATGCAGTGCTCGCGGCATCTTAGCCAAGCCTGACGTTAGACGGCGATGTTGCTGTCAGAGAATTGCCATTTTCCGTCCCCATACTCGATTGCACATTTGGATTGCCAACCTTGAATCACAATACTTGACAAGTCCGGACGAGTGGAACAAGATTTCAAGTTCAGGCTACGCGCGTTATTACCTTAACGACCCACCATGCGATCATGGCTTGCCTGTCGTCTGCTTGGACCCCAAAGTAGTCTGACCAACTTGCATAGCCCCCAGCGACGCAGAGGTCTACATGGACCCATGCATGCAGCGCCTTTACGGGACAATGCAACGCCGTGGAGGCAATACCCCGCCCAAGACCAAGGAAGGGTTGGTTAGTGGGAGAATGACAATAGAGGGAGGCGCCACAGAGCGATCTGGTCCAGTAGAACAATTGGGGCCATAGTCACACGTTGGCCCTTACCCACATGTAGCGCAACCACACGCTGACACGGGATAATAGAAATAACAACAGTAATCGGCGAGTTTGAAGCGCCAGATGAAAAGGCTGCACTCCCCAAGAACGTAAACTGGCCTTTTGCCCGCCCCAGGCAAAAACACGCAGCATATGCCATTGGATCCCCTCGCCCCCTTTGGTCAGGGTTGATATGCGACACGCTTAACTGGTCTCTGGCGCCACGTTCCCGTGGTGATTTGAACTCAGGAAGATGGTCGACTTCAATGATCTTCCACCAGACAAGCAGCAGTCTTTCTTGTATGGCCCTGCTCTGAAGTCGCCACCGGGCGTACAGTCGAATTTCGAGAATCATTCGACCGGAAATAAGCTCGCCTTGGCTGTGATCATCGTTTGCTTGGTGATAAGTGCAGTCTGTATTTTACTTCGCTTTTACTCCCGCGTGGTGGTGGTTCGCCGTGTGAGAATTGAAGATGGTAAGGTGACCCATCATGACTATGGCAAACTTACTTACGGTTCATTTAGCCGTCGGTTTCGCAACAGCGGTGAGTCCCTTCTTCAATCTGGTAGAGCCCTCGCTAATGAAAAAAACGTAAAGGGCTTCTTTTGCGGTGTACTTTGGGTTGGCTTCAGATTTTCTCAAGTGCCCGGATTCTTTGTTCACCAGTGGGACATCCACCTTCTTGACATGTCCAAGGTGTTATATGTATGTTGAAAATGATGAGGCACAAAAATCCCGATCGCAAGATAATGCTAACAATGCCTCTATTTCCCTCATAGATTACGTACATCATGTCCAATCTTTATTGCTGGACTTTGCTGTTCGCCAAATCAGCCATTCTCTTGGAATGGGTGCATATTTTTGTTCCGCCTGGAACTCGAAATACTTTCTACTGGGCCTGCGTTGGCTTTGGTATCGCCAACTTCATTTTCTACATTTCGTTCATCATCGCCGTCCAATTTTCTTGCCTTCCTCGGCAGAAGATATGGGATAGGTGGCTACCAGGAGTGTGCTTAGATCGGAAGAAAATCGATGCGCCTTGTGCAATCTTCAACCTCATATTCGACCTGATTATTCTGGCGTTTCCTCAAAAGGTCATTTGGAAGTTAAAGCTTTCAACCAAGAAGAAAATAGGCGTATCTGTTATCTTTTCATTTGGTCTTTTGTGAGTTTTCAAGGGCTACGATTTCTCCAAATGCTGACATCCTCGTGGTTAGAGCCTGTATTTGTGCGGCAGGTCGTGTCCAGTCCACGGTCTCACTCGACTTTACGGGGGACTTGACTTATGGAATTGGTCCGGCCTACCTTTGGGCTGTGGGAGAATGTACCTGTGTTATCCTCGTGTTTTGCGTAGTGTCATTCCCACAAACCTTCCATGGCAGCCTGTTCTTGACTCAGTTTATGTCATCATTTCGAACGAGGAGGCTATCCAGGACGAAAGATAGTAACAACACGAGTTACACGGCTCAAAACTCCGACAAAACAACGCCCTACCCTCTCGGGATCTATAAGAGGGTTCGCGATGGAGATTCTGGAACAAAGATCCCCTTGAAGAACGCGCGGCCGGGCGAAGAGATCGTGACGCATCTAGAAGCTGTTCAAGACGACAATGACGAGCATATGCGCATTCTACGCACAATAGAATGGCGGACGAGTGAGTGTATTGTGAGAAATACACCAGCATCGCTCCCAAGCCCCGAGCAACATCCTTGGGTTTGACGACATAGGGATTACGATGATTCGATATTTTGAGATTTCTGTATATCAGGCAATAGTGATCCAAATGTTGAAGCCCTTCTTTTAATTCTTCTCCATTGGTAGTGGTAGGTTGCGATGCCTGTATCTAGGAACATTCTTAGTATAGATTATAGTTACTTACTCTCTTCTTTGAACAGGTTGAGACGATAAAAGTGGAACAAGATCATTCGGGCAACTTCTCGGTGCAAACCTGCTAGTCCATCCATCTAGCATCCCCTGATTGAGGCCAGGCGATACAAGCCTTGGCAAAGATTACGAGAACTGACAATCCTGTGGCTAATTTGAGCCCTGCCTTCACACAAAGTCCATCGTGCATAAATGGTATTCTAAATGATCGAACAAAGAATTCCAACTCACGTTCAATCTCCGAAGATTGAAAGCATGACTTGGTAAATCTGGTACTGGATGATTGCAGTTGACCATCGTAAGATTGTCTCATAGCTTGAGAACAAGCATCAAAGACTGCATGCCATGAATTCATCCGAAACATCAGATGCTGGGTCAGACATGATTTTATGCAATGCTGACCTTTCAATCAACTCTTGCTTGCCACCTCGAGCCTATAAGTAGTGAAATCGGCGGTCTCTAACACTTCGTAACATAAAAGCAAATGGAGGTGTGGAGTTTGCTGCAACGCTGTTTATGCCATCACAGTGATTCATTCCTTCTTATACCGGATTTAATTGTTTGAGATGCATGATGGTAGATTCGAAATAGCGCGCTCCGCTCCCCAAACTTGCCAGCTTCCTCTTGTCTTCATCCTGCGTCAGTCGCAACTTTGTCAGCGTATAAAGGATCCGTGCCTAAATTTCACTGCTACTGTACGGCAGCAAGGGCCTTTCCAGCTTCTTATCGCTTTGTTGATTTCTTTGTTCGTGTTGGAGTGACCCTTGACGGGGATGAAGATAGAGACAAGGCTGGAAACAGGTTGGGTAATGCCCATGTGCAGTGGCCGCCATATATTTAAATGAACCCGCCATGCGCCTATTATGGGTTTGAGGATACGTTCGTCTTGAACGCATAAGCTGACGATAGGGGCAGATATAATAAGCCAGCTTCGGCATCGACTCAATGAGGTGTAAACATCGCGGGATCCTGTTGCAAGTTGGACCTGGGAAATAGGCTTGATTTGAACAGCCATGAACAATATTGATCTTTACGAGGAAGCGAGCAGACTAAATTTAGTAAAGTAACTAGACTCTGATTTTGGCCAAGACGTTTTGCGACTTAAGTAAAGTGGTATAATGTGTTAATTTGATAGATAATGGAAGCCGGTGAGAGGTTCTATATAGTTCGTGAGCGATGCTGGCAAAAGTGTGCCTTGTATTTGGCATTATTTTATATATCCGGGGAGGACTGTTGGAGCATATCAACACATTTGCCGGAGCAACGACGCTGGCTGAAAACAGTGACCGGATGATCTTTAATATAATGACTCGGATTTCTTATTATCAAAATATTCTACATACTGGGCGACGTACTATCGGTAATCTGAATGAACCTGCAGTTGGCGTAAACTCCAATATAACAATAGGCGGCTTAGCAGACGCTGGCGTTATGAACTGCAAAAAGACTGCAAAACTTGCAGTGAGCCCTTACAATGAACCCTGGCAGTTTGGCTTATTGAAGCCCATAGATAATTGAGGTGCCGATGATTTACTAGTGCTCTTAAAGAGCTTGGGAGGCGGGATCTCATTCCTAAGTGGCCAGCAAGGCTGGACATCCGATGCAACTCAGAACTAATAGATCGTCTTGGCCAATGGCTTCATCACCAAGGCCGATGATAGTATTCACATCAATCCATTAAAGGCCCTTCGCGGTAGGGGTAGCAATTTCGGTCATCATCACCCGTGTTGATAAGAGGGCGATCCCACAAGGACCAGCCTAGAGTGAACGAATAATTCGCACCAGATCCACGTGGCAAGAAGAGGTTGCAAAGGTGGTGAAGATTACTACAGCCTCGAGCTACAATGCAAATCTTCAGATAATCCTTAAGCATCCTCACATATGCCAGACGGTGCGTGAGCCAGGCTTGGCGTTAATGTCCTTAGTTTATTCCAAGGCTGACAAGGCTGAACAAGATGTTCCTCCTGTTTAGTCATTGCAACATTACCTCGACGCATAACATTTGCGCGTTCACAGAATCGCGTCCTTCGCCAGGCAGAATGGAGGTAGTCCCGGTCTCCCTGAATGGTATCGCTCTCACCACAGGCAACGGGCAGCGCCGCCAAATCCATATTAATACCATTACAGAAGATGCTGGGGAACGGCCATGGCCACAGCCAACGAAGAGTCTCTGAAACTGGCTCGCATGACCTTCTTCTGGCCTACGAGAGGCGCTGCTAAAGTCCCAGGCGCTCATTTTCCCTTGACATGGCAGCCACTTTCTTCTATACATTATATTAAAATCGCGAATAGTAAGCCTTTTGACTTGGGCGGCCGCAAAGGTCCTTGGCTTATTGGGTTGGTTATCTTGAACTGTGAGGATGCAGCCAATGATGAGAAGCTTACATACGTAAAGAGTCTTGTGGTCCAAGCACGAAAGCTCAACTCTTTGGGCCTGTTTTTCTATTCCAATTATTGCCTTGGATGGCACCGTCAATTTCAGGGATATTACTATGAGAAAATATATCTATTAACAGATATTACTGGGAAAATTTAGTCCAGCGCAAGCACTTAGTACTATGAAGATAATTATGACTTTTTCAGGCTGCGGCGTCTTTATAAAACTTAATATTATTTGATAAAATTTAGCTTATTCTTCTGTCCGAGACACCGATGGCCATTACTCCAATTAAATTATTGGGGTTTTTGCCGCCTCACCTCATGGTCAGGCAACCAATCAATGCCTCTCGCTTCGATTCTTGCAGGTGTAATGCATTTCAGCTCGAGTCTTATAACGCCTTTGTACTGATAATTTCCAACTTTCAGGGTCTACGAACCTCCCCACCTTTCTTTTTCCCTGATGCAGGAGAGCGATCTTGTCAGATGTCCATTTCACTAATCATGAACAATGTCCTCAGCAACATCTCAACACGAACTTGATGAACTGTGCCGACTGGCCTTTGAAGCGGATTGCTCTTTCGAATTTCAGGAAGCTTTTGATAAGCATACTAAAGCTGTCGCGGCTTTGACGAGTTTGGCGTACAATAAGAAGTTTCCCGACCAGGATTGGAAAAGACTCGCCAAAATACAGATTCTATTACATAGCGAGCGAAGAGATGTTTTGCGCAAGATCATAAATGGTCGTAAGAAAGGGCCAGATACCTCTTTGCCTTCACCGGCTGCCGTGCAAAGCTGTTTGAGTACACCGATCAATGGGAATCCGAGCCTAAGCCGAGACGAAGTTTTGCTGTCAAGAGCTTTGAGGTCATTTTACGATGAAGCGCAGCTTGCAGTAATCAAGGAAAACGAAAAATACAAAGGTTTCAAGCTGGATTTATGGAACTTGAGCCATGTGGTCAATGTGAAGCAGGTTTTATTATCCTACCTGATCTCACTTAAGGACAAGCCTCGACTAATGAAGCCTGAAATTCAACATTTGCTCACGAAGAATGTGGATGGTAATTTCTCCGTCCCTTCTTACACTCCAGCTTTGGATAAGACGAAGCCTGATGTTGTATATCATCTTTCTGTGTTTCGAGATATCGTCTGGAGATATCTTCTTTCACAAAAAGGCAAATGGTATAATTTTCATGTCAAAGACTCTCAAGACTCACAAACACTTTATGTTTTCCGAGCTTTTGTGCAAAGTCGCCACCAGGCGGGCACTGCAGAGCTATTGCGAGTTACCGACATGACATCGCCGTGCGTCAAGACACTTATCCAACAAGTCAAGGATTTCCAGCACTTCCAAGATGGCCGACAGCTGACCCATATAATGCCCGAGGCCTTGCCCGTGGTCGACAAGCCTAGAGCGTCACATGTATCTGACTCATGGGAACCTAGATACTTTGTATGGGGCGGTCGCCAGTTTGTGTGGAGGATAGGCCACGACACGCGGGAGACTCTTCTTTGTGAAATAAAGGGTGAGCTGTCTAGCTCGGTCCAGTCCGAGTGCTTCGAGCCCATTGTGCGGGCACCTAAGTATATGTTTCCCACGAGTGAGAAGGGCGAGATAACGTTCCGTTACGGCTGTGAGACAGACGTGTTGTTCTCTGAATTGGTTCTCGCAAGTTTTCTCACTTACCAACTGGTCTCAGGATTTGTTCTTCCTGAATAAGGAATAGAACATATTCCTCAGAAATATTTTTAGTCTCAGGCTGGTATTTAAAGGTCTAATTATTATAATTACTCTTATAAGAAATGACTAGACACTAAATATCCCACCTGTTATATATATCTATATAAGATATAACCCTCCTAAATATAGCGAATAAAAGACCTATTATTATTACTATATTAATTATCTCTAAGGTGAGTTAATATAGCCTTCCGCTGTAGTAGCTTTGTTACGACCTGACCCAAGGTCATGACTAAGCTCGTAAAAATGTCAAATATCATAAAAACACTTTACTGGCCTCGAGTATACTGGCCTAAGGAATAGGCCAGCCCCGCCTCACTAGTGCAGGCAGAAGGCAAGGTTAACTATATACTAGCCCATCCAATATATTAATACAAGAATAGGGCTAGCCTAGGCAATAGGCTAGTATAGGCAACCAGGTTTGCTAAGAGGTAAAGCGCTCAGCGTGATTTGAAAAGAGCCTCAGAGAGAATTGAATACGCAAAACTATTCTATCTAACAACTAGTAGCATCTAGACTACAGCCTCCACGCCTTGCTTATAGTACTGCGTAAAGTCGTGCGTGATGGCAAAAGCGCCCTTGCCGATTCTGGCTGCAAGCTTGGGGTCTTCGTCCATCTTGGCAGCTGCAAGTAGGAAAGGATCTGTGTCGAAAATAGTCTCGGGATCCGTCTGACATAGGCGGCGCATGTTTGATGTCGAGCCAACGTCGGTAAAGTCACGCCAAATCTTACTCCGGATCTCATTGTAGCGGTCCAGGATTGACTCATCAGCCTTTCCAGTCGCGATGCCTACGAGGCAGTCGTATAGACCGCCCACGTCAGCTATCCCGCCAGTTAGGCCGAGGCCACCAAACGGGCTGCAGACTAATTGGTTTTCTGTCAGTGATTGTGCTATCTCCTCGAGAACCTGCTGGGGGCGGCAGAGAACGGAAAACCTACGATGTCCGGCATCCCCAGCTAGCATGATCCTGCCTACCCGCAAAGACTTCGCCAAGCGCTGATGTACTTTATATGGGCTGAAGTTGGTTGTCCGCCACTGGTCTGGGGTGGGGTTACCTGGGAGCATGACCCGGAACTTTTCTGGCTGGCGCTCCAGATATTGCTCTCTAGTGAGGCCAGGGATTTCGCCGTATGTGATTTTCCAGAGTCCATCCCTGCAGATTTTGGCGGCCATGTACCTGCAACACATAGTCAGTCTCGATAAGGAAAAAGGACGAGATGAAGTGTCATATTTACCAGTGATCGGGATGAACAATGAAGTTATTGTCCACGAAGCCATACTTTTCGAATGGGTAATAGGTCTATGCAGCAACATATTAGAATCCTAGTTCTCCTCCGTTGTGACCCGCCGGTCCCTCTAGTGTGGGTACGCTCACCGTTGTTGAAATGACGCGCTCCGTCCAAGTCCATCCGGGAAACTCCTCCCCAAACAAAGACCGGCGAACTTGGCTGCTGGCGCCGTCGCAACCAATCAAGTAGGTCGCCGACAACTTCTTTCTACCGTCGGGACACTCAACCTCGACCCAGGCTTCTCCTTCGTCTTGGCCGACATCAATAACCTTGTGCTGCCAAGAAACCTTGATATCGGGCTGCTTCTCAACGTGTTCCATCAAAAGTGGGTTGAACAAATTCTGTGGCAGGCAAACCATGTCATGCTTATAGTCGCCCCTTAACTTTTCGGTTCGCAGAAAGACGGATCTACTTCCGTCTGGTTTCCTCCAAGCGACACCGTTGGTTGGCATCCCCCTTTCCTGCAGGTCAGCAAGCACGCCAGCACGTTCGATCTCGTCCAACGCTCCGGGTCCGTAGTGGGTTGCCTTGGGCTCATCACTCAGCGCATCGGATGCTTCCAAAAGGCGAACCTGCAGTCCCGCCTTGGCGAGAAGCAAGGCGAGGAGCATGCCGGAAGGCCCTGCGCCGACAATGATGGCGAATGGATTTGGCATATTCAGGGCGAATGAAGCTGTTCGGGCGGGAAAGATAGATTAAGAAACTTCCGAAAAAAGCTCGCTTTAGGCTTTTTCGTCTGGTTTTAACTAGCCCTCTGAGGGGTCGGCAGCATCAAGGCATCGTATAACACTAGAGACGTTACATCCATGCTGACCGGTTATGTGATTTTATGAGAATACGATGCAGTTCCTGCTTCCACCGCGTCCAACTTGGATTCTGTGCGCGGCCCCATCCCGAGATAGAGAGTCTCGTGTTAACAATACCGTGGGGTAGGCGAGGCGCGGGAAACGGAGCACCCGGACGATTCTTTATCCCACATTGCCGTTTTGGGCACAGTAAATCACTCCACAATAGAACATCCCGCAATGCGGGGAAAACCCCGCATTTTCTTACCCCACATACAGCTTTAGCGTTGGCTGGCTGTTTTTGGAAATCGGGACGACCTAGACTAAGAAGATGATGGTGGGAATGCGTTTGTACGAGTGCGACGGCAGGTATAAGGCTCTAATACTAACCAAATTATACAGACTTGGTCCATTCTTTCATACCTATTATATATGCCGTCTTAGGATATATCTAACTACAGACTACCTGCCCTTCTTGTGCCCCAGTAACCTACAGCAAGAAAAGATGGTCGCTTCTCAGGATCAGCAGGACAAGAAGTCCGAGAGATTTGACGCATGGGGCGGGGGTGAGCATAAAGATTGTCTGTTTCAGCCCAAAGCTGTTCCTCTAGACCTCAGCATCAGCACATTTTCGCGCTTCGGAAGCAGCTTCGAAGCCTATGAATACTCGGGATGGATCGACGAATCCGTTTCCTGGAAGACTGACTGCTATATCGGCGACTGGTCGCCGCTGGCAAAAGCGCGCATAAAGGGCCCCGAGGCCAAGGCTTTCTTGGAATTCATCTCAACGAACCAGTGGCCCAACTTCCGCCCTGGCCAGGCCAAGCACGCTATCTTCTGTCATGACCACGGCCTGATCATTGGAGAAGGCCTGATTATGATGCTCGCCGAGGAAGACTTTCTCTTCACCAGTGTGCCTGGAGTTGTGTGGCTCGTCTACCAGTTCCACCATGGTCGAAAAAAGTTCAACGCGACTCTCGAAGTTGGCAAGAACGATTGGACGCTGCTACAGGTCCAAGGACCGAAGAGCGTTGAGCTCTTGGACGAGCTGAGCGCTGCCGACGGCGGCATTCGCGATATTAAATTCATGCAATGGAAGGAAATATCCATTAATGGCCACAGGACCAAATGTTTGAGGCAGGGTGTCTCCGGCGAACTCGGCTTTGAGCTGTGGGGCCCCATAGAAGAGGGCAGGGCTGTCTACTCGGCCATCCTCGAGGCTGGAAGGAAGTATAATATCCGCCGGCTGGGCGCCCGCGCCAAAATGGTCAACCATGTAAGGACTCAGATTGTCTTTCCCCTTCTCTCGCTTCGAGGGGACTATAGAAACTGACGGGAAGCGCGTTTTACTCAAGGTCGAAGCCGCCTTTGCGACACCCTGCGCGGATTTTCTACCAGCAACCGCCTTTGACGATGAGGAGCTCAACGCATTTCGCAGCTGGGCGGCAAACGATTTTGGGATCAACTTTGATCTGTTTATGACCAACGCTGCGGGTAGCTATGGCAATGACCCCAGGAAGTACTACTTTACTCCCTTTGACCTAGGCTGGGGACGACTGGTCAACTTTGATCACGACTTCATTGGCCGTGAAGCCCTGGTCAAAGTAAAGCAGGATCCACCTAACCATCTTGTCACCCTTGTATGGAACAACGACGACGTCGTGGACGTCTTCGCGTCACTCTTCACCGACAAGCCGCACGAGTTCATGGAAATGCCCCGTGCCCTGCTGGGTCCTGTCATCGGAAGTACAGTTCAAGTAAATAACAGCACCGTTGGTGTCGCTGTATCCCGCTGCTACAGCTACTGGTTCAAGAAGACGATTTCCCTCGGTATCGTAGATAAGAAGCACTCGAACCCAGGGACTGCTGTGGAGGTCATTTGGGGCTCCGAGGGTTCAAACCAGAAGACTATCCGAGCTGTAAGTACCCCATCTCACTCCAAACCCGGGTTAGTAATGAGGCAACAAGACACTGACAAGCACAGGTTGTGCAACCGGCGCCGTACAAGGAGGACAAGCGCAGACACACGATTGCAAGCGAGAGCATTCTTGTGACACAGCAGCCTCATATTGGCGTGACCCCTTAAATCTTGATAAGCTCATTAGATAACGAAGCGGAATGCTGGTTGGAAAATAGCGCCTCAGGTCCGCGCGCCAGTGGAACGTTTGGGAACGAAGCCGGAGATGTTTGGTAAATCCTATCGATAGCATGTTTTTGTTACGAAATGTTATCGGGTGCATCTTTGGTGAAATATTTTCTAGCTCTAACGCTAAATGCAATTTATGATCTTTTCTAGGGTTTTGCATGATACTGTCACGAGACTCCGCATTCCTGTTGTTATTGTGTAAGGTGCAGACCAAGTGCCCAAAGTCATAGGGCACCTCCAGTCCCTTCGTCGTACATATCGGCGAGCTCTCTTAGGACCCAACCGATCTTTGGTGCCACTATGGATGGGAAAGGTAAGCAACAGATCGACATCAGAAGGGAATAGCACATACCTCCCCATACCCATGTGTCGTCGAACAGGCCCGCCCAGGCGCGGGCAAGCTCGGCGGCCACAGACTGTGCCTCGGAGCATTCAATATCGACATCGGCCAAGACTTGGCAAATGTTATTCAAAACCTGTCTTTCCTCGGGTGTGACCATCAGGCCAGATTCATGGGCGCACTCGATGGTGTGCACCCATTTTGTCACTAAAAGCGCTTCGAATCGTCAGCCAGGAAAGATGACACAGAGGTTAACATAGCTTTGCAGCACGTACCGGCATCCCACCCGGCGAGAGTAAGCTCGATGCTCCACTTGAGCGCCGCTGTCTTGCGCATGAGTACAATGCCCGACTTGACAGGGATGGCAAAGCCATCTGCAGCCCGTGATACGGCCATTGTCAAGAAATGGTTCCGCTCCAGGCCTTGTTCGCAGTAGCGCCGCAAGATGACGAGCATATCTTCGGCACTCGCAATGTAGAGTAGCGAACGGTCCAGACACTTAGAGCCCATGAAAGCTCGGCCGTAGGTGACGCGGAGAGCGGCGAACGCGTTGAAGAGCAATGGTCCGTCGGCTTCCGCCCAGGTATTGTCACCGTTGGGCTGTGCCGCCAGAAGCAGGTCTCGACATCGAGATAGCGCTGCCTCAATCTGTTGCGCGTGAAAGCCGCTTGCGTTCAATATCTGGGTGCCCTGCCTCACGCAGGACACCGAGAGGGCTGCAACGTGCATGACGACTGACGTAGCGAATGGCGACCATTGCCAGCAGGCTTCAGGGCCTTTTTGCGCATAGCCCGGCCCAAAGAGCGAGGCGACAGCTTCTCGAAGACTAAGTACCGACGTGCAGGGCTTGTCTGCACTGAGCGCCTCCCATGCCCCCACCGTCTGTGCCTCCCACAGCGCATCGTCCACCGGCATCTCCGAGGTGAATTCGTCCAATAGGTCAAAGGCCAAGCTAACGCCAAAGGTCATTGAGAGCAGGTTGTTGAGAACCACACAAGAGCAAAATAGTCTAAGACAGCGTGCGTCAATTTCGAAAGCATGTTCAATCAACCCGGATCTCTTACCGTTTCAGGGATTCCCTTTTTGCCCAAGAAGTCCAGGTCGATACGTCTGAGGCCTTGGCACCGGGGCTGACGAGGGCTCTGTTCATACGAAAATCCTGAATTGGGGTCAGCACGTGGAACATTGATGACACGCGACGAGACGGACCGTGGCGACGTGCCCACAGTCAATGAGGGCTTGTCGAATCAATTCCGGCTGGCCACTGAAGGCCCCGAAAAAGGTGACTATCCACCGCGCCTGCATGATGCCCAGCGTTTCCGGACCGGGAGCCTGGGAACGTTGAGGCTGGGGCGCAGCCCAATCTTGGAGCAGCGCCCCACAAGAGGTCTGTAGATTGTCAAAGTTGAGGTTGGCACAGGCCAAGGCACGTTGTGCCGCGATGTAAAGTGAGCCGGCCACTTTGCGTTCCAACCGATACTGGGCGCCTACAGCACACATAGCGAGTATGAGGGGGCTCGGTGCCGTTTTGATATCCAAGGTTGCAAGGTGTATCAAGGGGAAGTGAATGTGGAAAGCATCAATATAGGTCGTCATGCATTTCTGTAGCGTAGCGGCGTCCGGCAACTGGAACGCCGGGGATCCTTCCCGTCCGCAACGTGATCGGAGGTCTTCCCTTAGATGGGCCATCACCTTTTCGGTAACGGCAAAGTAGGGCGTTTTTGATGTGGCAGGCTTGACAACTTGGGGGCTGCGGTGCTGCCTTCGATCTTCTATCGGAGGAAGACTGGCTGACGGCATGGCGAGTTTCCCATGAAAGAAAGCCCCACCGTCTGGTGATGTATGACTGTAAGGCATTTCCTCTAGGCACACACCGCTCGACGCGCCCTCCAGAGGCTCGAGCATTTCCTGGATCTCGTCGAGCGACTGGAGCGCAAAGTGCCCAAATTTTGGGCCGAGGAATGGGTCGAAAAAATCGAGCGACATGGCCGTGTTACCGTCGTCCAACACAATGTCATCAGCCGCAAGTAGGGACGAGTCGGGCACTACTATGCCGAGCTCAGATATGCCCGTGTCCGGGAATGATCCAGCAGTGCCTTCTGTTGAGCTGTCAACCGTAGGTACCTGCAGTTGTGGAGCGGCTTCCTCAAGGTCTGGGAACGCGAAGTCACCAGAGACGTGCTGCTGGTCTTCCATGGAGACACGCGCCGTTGCATGTTTCCCTGTGTGGCTCCGCATCGTTGCTGGTGGCAATTTGCCCTCGGGATCCTGGGCCCGCAACGATTGCCACAAGTGCGCATGCACGGTTTTCTCATGCCGCGAAACAAGATCTCTGGAGGTTGCGGCTTGTCAGCACGTCGAATTGACACAGGTCACTCGAGGGAGACTCACGTTCGACCGTACTGCCGGCTGCAGAATTGGCATGCGTACGGCTTCTCTTGCGCGTCTGCAAATGTCAGGAGACGAATGGGTACATCAGGGAGGGCCGGGGACTAACGACTTCGTTCATGACGCATCCGATGTTCTCTCCGCTTGAACGTCTTCCGGCAGATGGTGCACTTGTGTAACCTGCTGGTTGCGTCGGTGTTGAAGGAGATGACGGACATGCCACCGGAGGCATTGGCAAGAACCATGGCTCGATGAGTCGACAACTCGATGAGGCCGTTGACTCGATGGAGACGATATGGGAGATTATACAAATGTGCAAATACGCAAGAAGGTTATACGCGAACGGTTACTGGTTAGCAGCAGGAAGGGCAAGTGGAGGAGTAGGAGTCTCGAAAACTGTCAATGGGTCGGAGATGGGGATATGCGGAGCTGCCATGACTCGAGTGACGACAAGAGTGCGGAGCAGGGTTGGCTCCATAGCGCTGCTCACGCTAGGACACGAGCAGCATAGCGGTCCCCGCAGCCTTGTGGCCTCCCTGAGTTGTGGGTTATCCAGCTGGTTCCTACACGCCGCGCGGCGACTGGTTCAGTGGACTGCGACATGTATCGGTGGGGACGGCACGCCAGTCATGTGCCTTGGAAATATAACCGACAGAGGGCCTCGGCGTTGGTGTAACAATAGGATAGATGTGCGAGACCTTGCACGTAGAAATACTCGCATACTACGTGTATAACTACTTGAACTTATCTCAATTCCCTGTCATATTTTTGAATCGTATACGAAATGAAAGGTGACTTGATAAAGTAAAATGGTGACTCGGATGCTGTTACTTTGTATGTGTATCCAGCTCAGCAAGCTACCCTGTACTTTGACACTTGTAGCCGCAATTATCGCCCCGACAGAACGTTTGTCCCAGCAACAGCCAATTTGTCGAAATGGATATGCTCACAGATCTCAAGTATCGCGATGCGCCTACCAATGCTTCCCGTCAGATGTGGTTCAAACACCGGTCCCTCGTCAACACCTCCCGCGCCGTATACCCTCGCGCCACCCCGGCTCCCAGCGTAGACAGGGAAAGGTACGCCGCCCCAGACAAACGTGAGAAGGTCTGTTGCCTGCTGCTTGGCCGTCTTGACCTGGCTCCCGGAGAGGAATTCGTTGAAATTCTGGAAGAGGAACGCCACGTCGAGGAGATGGCTCGCCTTTCCCTTCGATGAGCCGCTCCAGGGATTCGGCTCGTTGAAATGGTGAACGTACGCTGTCCCCGGCCAAGCCTTGGCAATTTGAATAACGGGGGTGAAAAAGTGCAAGTCGCCCCAAAAATTCACACCAGCCTCGTCGGCCTTGACTGAATCGGCGTTGCTCATATCATATTCCGCCAAAATCCTCGAGATGCCCGACTTGTCGGAAAAGGTTTCGCGCAGCGCAGCGAGAAGTTTTTGGCCAAACCCTTTCGTGCCATCTGGGCCGAGCATTGTGCTTAGGATGCTTACCTGGGATCCAGTCGGTTCGATCAGTTCAATTGTTTCCTTATAACTCTCTCAGTGGCTGATTGAGAAAGTGACTCACGTCGTGTTCGCAGTCCCCGATGAAAATGGAAGAGCACCACGTCGTCCCGGGAATACTCAGCAGGGCGTCCGCCGTCCAGCGGTCGAAGCTGCTGTAATGGGGAATTATGTCGCCTTCCACGACGGGGTGGAGAGGGAGTGTTGGCGGCAGACGCTGGAACAAGTCTCCGGGCGGGACGGCCAGTAAGCCCTTTAGCCTATCACTTGAATCTGAAGTCGTGATGCCGAGTGCTCTCAGGACTCCCGAGTATACTTCCTCTGCAACCTGGGGCGATAGCGGTTTCAAGCCCAGGGGCGTGCCGGCTCCCAGGGTGGCCACTCTCTCGAAGAGCGGCTCCGTCGATTCGAGATGAAGTAGAGCGGCGTCTAGAGACATTTAACGCAAAGGTTCGAGATGGCCTCGAATCAGTATGGGGTTCGCTCACTGCCTCCTGCACTGGACCCGACGACGGTCACGTTGTGGTGGTCACCGCCGAAGCCGGCAATGTATGCCTTGACCCATTTGAACGCGAGTCTCTGGTCTCGTAGGCCTCGGTTTGGGGGACATCCTAGAGCAGTCAATTCAGCCGAAGAAAGGAAGCCATATGCTCCCAGTCGATAGCTAGCCAAGAGTCAAATATTAGTTGCCAATCTGTGGTGGCGCTTCAGCTTAGATGGAGGGGCGTCCGTCATAACATACTTAATCGTAATGCCGATTACGGGCTGGTTTTGATCCGTGGAGAGCTTGACAAATCGGGCCAGGTCATACTGCGGCCACGAGCCGGCGCCGATTGCAAAGCCTCCGCCGTGGAGGAAGATAAATACTGGCAGTCGCTTTTCTGTCGTGTTGGGTACGGTAATGTTGAGATTGAGGCATTCTGTGGTTGAGGATCGAAAAGGCTCGTAAGCTAGCGAGTGCTGGATCAATCCTAGCTCGAAATCACATGCTGGAGGCGATGCCGCCGTTGGCCTGGGAAGCCCATGTCAGCACATGCAATACAGTACAGTGTTTCACCCCCGCGAAAGTAACTCCATCATATCACCAAGAAAAGTGGTAAACAGCTCACCCGTGTTCCTTTGCGTTGATCTTCTCACCACCTTTGTTCATGAACATCTCGGCGTCAGAAAAGGCATGTCGAAGCGTGCCGTACTTGACACCCAAGTACTGGATGACTCCTTCGCGTCTGATCCCCTCAATGGTGCCAAGAGAGTCGTGCTGAAGAGCGTGCGCCATGGTGGATAAGTTGGTTCACAACGCAACTAGCTACTTTTGTGCATATGGGCCGTTGAGACCTCTTGAATAGAGAAACGGCACATCTATTTTCAACCCACAGTCTGATTACTCGGCTACTCCGTCCGATCAACCAAGAGGGAAAGCCCTGCACCATAGCGTACTTCATGACTACCCCACATTGCCGTGAATATCTAGAAGGAAAGTGGGGGAGGGGTTGAAAGGCACAGTCTAGGGAAGTAGGATGTGGAGAACATTATGCTCAGGAGTCCAGGGTTATTATTAGGATTAATGAAGTGAGAGAAGGAGGTGCTGTTGCCATGAGATCCACACCATATGTTGCGCAGTCGTATGCTGTTGTCGTCGTCATTGTAGCACAATCAAGCCCAACGTACATCATCAATACCGGTACCCAGATCGCCATGGACCCCTTTGAGTATCACTCGAGCCCGTCCAACGTCATATTTGGAAGCGGCACCATAGCGCGGCTACCAGGCCTTTTCCAAAAGAAGGGCCTGCGCCGCCCGATCATTCTCTCCACACCGTTCCAGGTCCAGCAGGCTGAGGCGATCACGGAAATTTTCGGCGGAAATGTTGCGGGCATCTTCAGCGACGCCACGATGCACACACCGGTAGAGGTCACGGAGCGGGCTATCAGCGCGGCCAGCGACATGAAAGCTGATTCTGTCGTGTCCATTGGCGGAGGCAGCACCATTGGGCTGGGCAAGGCAGTCTCGTTCCGCACTGGCCTCTACCATGTCACGATCCCTACGACGTACGCCGGGAGCGAGGTCACGCCCATTCTCGGCGAGACGATGGCGGGTGTGAAGCAGACGCGGACACACCCGCGCATTCTTCCTGGCATGGTTATATACGATGTCAACCTCACTATGACACTCACCGTGAACATGAGCTTCGCCAGCGGCATCAATGCCATAGCACACGCTGTTGAGGCTCTCTACTCACAAAACAGCAACCCCATCATCAACATGTTCGCACAAAAGGGCGTCCAGTCCCTTGCCGAAGCACTTCCCCAGCTTGCCGAGGACGCTCAAAACGAATCTGCGCGTTGCCAGGCGCTGTACGGTGCTTGGCTCTGCGGTGTCTGCCTAGGCAACGGCGGCATGTCGCTCCACCACAACCTGTGCCACACGCTGGGGGGCAGCTTCAACCTGCCTCACGCCGAGACCCACACCGTCATGTTGCCCCACGTTCTCGCGTACAACGCGCCCAAGATCCCAAAAGCCCTGACGTTGCTGGCGGCCGTACTACCAGATAGCGATGGCGATGCCGTTGAGGGATTCAATAAGCTGCTGCGGAGACTTGGGGTGGAGAGGCGGTTAGAGGCACTGGGGCTCCTGGAAGATGATATTGATAAGGCCGCAGATATTGCCGTCTCGAAGCAGTACTGGAATCCACGCGAGATTCAGCGCGAGGATGTTCGCGAACTGATCCGGAGGGCGTGGGCGGGGGAGGAGGCACGTTCGGATCTTTAGATGCGATAAGCAGGAAAATGCGAGCCGGAATTGTAATCCATGTTTGGTCAAGGTGGATGGTCAAAGATAGCCTAGATTAAAAACAGTATCGGACAAGATTTCGAGGTACTCTCTTACGCATGCACGATCTTAGGTTCACGAGGGCGCACTATTAGGCAACAGTAAGGCATATACCACTCGAATGAGGCACAAATAGAAAACCCATGACATTAAATGCCTAGCTTGACATGCAACTCACGCATTGAATTATGATACCGACCACGTCATTGGGCCCCCAGCGTATTTACATGAAAGAATGAATGAGCCTATGCTCCTGGCATGTCGGATTCTTTTGCGCCATTCACTCCATGCAAATTAGCAGGCCCTAGTGCCCCTGCAGCTTCGCGCGCCTTCGCCTCCCTGAGCTCGTTCGCAACGCTCTCCTCAACCAGGACAAAATCATACCGCATCAACCTCGTGGCGGGAGGCACTTCATACTCCTCAGCCAGGCCATCGACGTCAGATATTGTGCCCAAGTCTACAATCAACGATTCTTTGACACCAAACACAGCGTCCGATTTCTCGTAGGGGTCCCCGCGGATATATAGCGCCCTGAACGCAATCAGAACTGGTACTAAGCTTGGGCTTTGGTCATCTGAAAAATCATTACTTACGTGATGAGTTTATCATAGCCGGGCTTGTTGAACATGAAATGCATGTGGCTAGGGCGATATGCATGCCGACCCAGCACGCCCAGCAACTTCCCAACCGGGCCGTCGGTGGGAATGGGGTACGAGACGGGGACAATAGCTCGGAATGAAAAGTAACCCTTCTCGTCGCTCTCCAAAACTGCGCGGCCGTCAGGGCGGGTACGATCCGCATGCTGCACGTCGTAGAAGCCATTTGAGTCGGTCTCCCAGACATCTATCTTGGTACCCTGAATAGGTCGCCCGTTCGTATCTTTGACCGAGCACAACACGAACATCGGCTCCCCGTCCTCGTCTTGTGAGATTAGGGCGCCGTTGGAGGCATGCTCAGCGTCGTGGGTATGGAATGGGCCTAGAACAGTGCCCTCGGTTGATGCCTCTGGCTTCGGGTGGTCTATGGAATCTACCAGCAGCGATAGCCCGAGCACGTCCGACAATAGGATGAATTCCTGGCGGACGTCGGTGCACTTCTTGCCGACCTGCGTTAGGAAGAGGATTGCCTTTTCCCATTCGGCTGTTGTAAGGCGGGTTTCCCGCGCAAAGTCGTGCATGTGGGTGACGAGGCGCTCCAGGAGGAAGCGGAGCCGTGGGTCCTCGCAGCTCGAATTGATGGCGTGGACATTCTCGGTGATGTTCTCCGTGGTCAGGTCCTTTAAAGGGCGTCGTTTGGCGCTCATGTTGACTTGATTGCCAGTGTGAAGTCGTCGTGGTCGTGTTCGTCGTTGCAAAGGCTGAGCGGCAGCGGTCTAGGCGTGACGTGACTGTGATGAGTGCAAGGGCAGGTCAGTAGTGATATTCCACGGCAATGAAATCAACTGGTGGCGGATGCACTCAACCGACGAGCTTAGACAGGTAAACTCCATGGGGTAATCGTTAGAAGCCAGGCCGGGACTCTGGCATCCTGTGGCCGCGAGCCTCGCCCAAATAGGAAAGTGGGAGAATGTGAGACTTCCAGCCCAGGCCGACGCGCGGTACCCCACCTCTGCGGCAGCCCAAATAAGCAAGTGGGGGAATTGAATTGGGGTACAGTCGAGGCGTATCGTCAACCTGCCGAATTCAGGGACGAACGACGACCATGTCTTCCGGATAATATTTACGAAGGCGCACCCAGCCAGTCGATTCGTTCTCCGAGTCTCATGATCTGGCACAGGCGCTTTCTCACCTCCTCGGGCCTCGTCTATAAAAAGTACTTTTCTTATTCCAGTGTTACTGTGTGAGGTCGATGGAGAAAAAATTTTCGGATCTACCATGTTGCAAGAGACGTTCTCGGAAAACCTCCACTCCTTTGTCAAAGGGTGGGCGGTGTTTTTGGTTGCGCTGCTTGTCTGCTTACCGCTGGCATGCTTCATACGCAAGGTTATCGTCTTACGTCGGCCCATCCCGGGCATCCCATACAATGTCGAGGCCGCATCGCGGTTGATGGGCGATGTACCTGAGGTCGCGGCAGCAGTCGATCCTCACGCCTGGTTCCTATCGCATGCCCTCAAGCACAAGTCGGTCGTGACACAGGCTTTCATCGAGCCGTTCGGACGGCCGCTAGTCATCGTCGCCGACCCCTGGGAAGCTATTGACGTCTCCAACCGACGGACCAAGGAGTTCGACCGGAGTTTAGGGATTGCAACGCACTTTCGTCTAATTATGCCTGAGAACCAGATCACATACCAGAGTCATCACCCAAACTTCAAGCGTAATAAACAACTCGTCAAGGACCTCATGACTCCTGCGTTCCTTCAGGCCGTGAGTTCCTAACAATGCCCAAGCGATCACTGCTAGGTTAACCCAGTGTTAGGTTTCAGCCCCCGTCGTATACGGCAAGTATATGGAACTTTTCGAACTCCTGAGCCGCAAGGCTCGAGCCGCCAAGGGACGCCCATTCAACGCAAACGATGATATGCACGACGCCGCGCTCGACATCATCATCAGTATCTCGTTCGGTCTCGAGGACGACAAGTCACAGCTGCTGAAGCAGCTCAATGGCCTTCAACCAAAGAAGGGCTCTGCCAAAAATACCAATGGGACGGTAGATGATGAATTTGAGTTTGAACACGTACCATTGCAGGATGAACTCGCAGCATTTGCAGTCCTCGCCGACAGTGTTCACAGGTCGCTTACTTCGCCTGTTCCAGAATTGCACAACTTTCTCTACAAGCGCTTCTCAAAGACAATGAGAAGCTCGCTCGCTATCGTCAATCGAGTCCGAGATCGCGAGGTTTTCAAAAGCCTAGAAAGGAAACGCACGGGTGAGACGCCAAAGTGCGCCATGGACCAATTGCTCGCGCGCGAGGATGGTCTGGCCGAGGCTGAGGGTAGGAAGCCGAACTACTATTCTGAATCAATCAAAAGCGAAGTTAGTACAAGCCCAGGCTCATAAACTGTTCATTTTTGATGCTCTTCAGCTGACTTATGTTGCAATGATAGCTCATCGGCTATCTCCTTGCCGGTCATGAAACCACTTCGACTGAACTTCGCTTCGGGGCAAAGTATCTCACTGACTTCCAGCCCGTTCAATTGGCGCTTCGCCAAGCCTTGTACAAGGCGTATCCCGTAGCAAAAGAAGAAGGTCGGCTTCCGACATTGCAAGAGATCTTGAAGACACCAGTGCAGTACCTGGAAGCATTCATTGAAGAGACTGTGCGGTTCACCTCCACCACACCTTCTGTATTCCGCGAAACTCTTGTCGACTCGGAGATTCTTGGAAAGCTAATTCCGAAGGGTACCACTGTTGTATTCTTGACCAACGGACCAGGCGTCGTGCTGCCCAAGATGACCGCTGATGAGAGCAAGCGGACCAAAGCGGGCGCAGCGTATAGGCAAAAATACCGGGCCTTTGACGACTCCAATACGACTGAGTTCCGGCCAGAAAGATGGCTTGTTTCTCGATCCGATGATCAGGGAGAGGAACTCGTCTTTGATCCCAATGCTGGCCCACCCCTGGGCTTTGGCCACGGACCCAGGATGTGCTTCGGGAAGAGGCTGGCAATGTTGAAGATGAGGATCTATTTTACCCTTTTTGTGTGGACTTTCGAGCTCCTTCCTATTGGAGCCCTGTTGAACTATGATAACGACATGTCTCTGGCTCGGCTGCCGAGGGACTGTGTCCTACGGCTGCGAAAGATTGGGTATTGAAAAGCGTAATAAATATCTAAATCGCTGCCCTTTATTCTTATTATATTCTTACTACCTATTTTAGCTTATATTAGGCCTTCTTTCTAGCTCCCCCTCTATTATATTTAGTATTAATTTATATTAATTATATAGTAATATACTTATAATATTAGAATATATCTTATTTATAACTCTATTTATAAATACTAAAAGTACCTTTTATTAGTATTTATGGCTCTAAGTAATAGATATCTATATCTCGGCTCTTAATTCAGCGGAGGGTGATCTTCAGACCTTCATGGTTCGTCCAAGCGAATAGTGGTTTAAGTTAGGGTTGATGAGCAGGAATTTCGGCTGCCTTGAGGCGGCGAGTAGATTTTTATATTGCTGTTCGAAGAGCCTTTAAGCTTATATCTTAGTTTAACTTCAATAACCCTTACGGTCAATATACTAGCGAACTTAAGATTAATTTTAGTATTACTACTCTATTAGCTTTAGTATTACTATTTATATTACTAAAGCTGCAGCTATAAGATCTAATTACTATAATAAATATCACGACCTGACCTAAGGTTATAACTAAAGCTATAGGATATTATATAAGAAATATTTTTATATAAAGATGTACTAGCCTTTACTATACTAGTATATTAAAATAGGCCAGCTATATTAGGCCACTACTAGCTAAGGCTAGTA
>PXOD01000317.1:0-22211 GCA_003012165.1 Paramyrothecium roridum
TGGTAAAAGGTTTCCCAGGGTTTTGAACGCGCCCCCCCCCTCCCCTTCGTGGCCCCTTGCAGAACGGTGGACCGAGGAGACGAGAACCCCAAAGAATGGGACAAGACGATCTAGAATCTCTAGCGGGGAGAGAAGCAAGGGGGTATAATCCATGGAAGGTCATGGGAAGGTCATGGGAAGGCCATCAGAATGCGAGATGTATGACAGGCGTAGCCAACGGGATAGGCTGTAGTGTGAGCAAGCATCGCAAAAAGGGTAATCTCAACAAAGAAGAAGATTCGATCTGCTGTTCCTTAACCATCCCCTTTCATCACTTCACTCCTCTCCTCTACCCTCCTCCTCCTCCTTCCCTAGTTACACAATTCTCGGCCAGTGCCGTTTTTTGCCAAACCCCGGTTACATCACCGTTAGTTCTGACAACTCGTCCGGGGCGTCAAGGATCTCGAGCCCTGTACGTCAGGGTCGGTAGCCGAAATTACCCCTTGATGAAATCAGACTGGGGGGGGGGGCCTGAACGATTGCACGATCAAATGGTTTCCGGGGAACATTGGAAATGACATCGTCAAGGATAAGAAAAAGAGAATCATGTAAAAAAAGTACTACCAGAAGTCTATCCCATTTGACTCATAAAAACCTCGGCCGATAAATGCCATGCATGCCGCTTTTCTTTCTAAAAGGGGGGTATCCGCGGCTTCGTTTCAATCTACGGCTTGCGTTTCCGTTGTCCTGCTGCTGCGACATCGCAAGCACTTCGTCTTCTTCCATCCACCGTCTGGAAACGCTGTCGCCGCCTGTTGCCACGTCGTAATAGCCGCCCCCCGAGGGGAAACGTCCCGGTTTCCCATCTCCGCCCTGTTCCCATCATGCATGCCATTGCCAAAATTCGTCGTCACGTCTATATGGGTCTCGCCGTCTGCTTCTTCTCTCCGCGCGAACCAGTGCTCTCTTAGACGGCACCGGCCGCAATCATCTTCTTACGGAGGTAGTTCTTGTACGCTCCGATCGAGCCGTCCCACGTTGAGATGGACTTGTTCTCGCACACAAGAATCTGCTTGGCAATCTTGTCCAGCAGTCTATATACAGATTAGCAATGAAGGGGTACTCTGTGGGTGCATGTGAAAACGTACCTGAAGTCGTGGGAAACGACGATAACACCACCGCTGAAGGCGTTAATGGCGTCTGCCAGACTGTCAATGGTGGGGATATCGAGACCGTTGGTAGGCTCGTCCAGCAACAGCATGTTGGGGCTGTCGATGGCCAACAGGGCGAAGACGATACGGCTCTTCTGACCTTCGGACAGGGTGCCCATCAGCGCGGTCTGGGCCTCGCCGGTAAGACCGTAGCGACCCAGCTGCTGACGCCAGTACTGGTAGTCCTGGGACTTCTCCCTGTACTTCTCACGCACAAAGTCCAGAGCGGACTTGGTAAGGTCCAGTTGCTCGGCGCTGTGCTGGGAGTACAGACCAAGCTTCAAGTGAGTGTGGCGGGTGACTACACCGCCGGTGGGGGACAGCTTGCCGGTCATCAGGCGCAGGAGGGTAGACTTGCCGACACCGTTGGGGCCGACCAGGGCCGTTCGGGAGTCCATGTCGAAACCAAGGTCGACGTTGCGGTACAGGTCATCCTCGGGGTTGCCAGAGTACGAGAAGGTGACGTTGTCGAAGGAGAGAACCGGGGGAGGCAGCTTGTCGACATCGGCGAATCGGAAGGTGAAGACACGATCCTGGGTGACGGGCTGGATGAAACCGTCGGCCTCCATCTTGTCCAGAATCTTCTGACGCGACTTGGCTTGCCTGACCAGGTTGGCGTAGGTACCAGCGCTGGCAATGAACTTCTTGATGTGGACGATTTCTTCCTGCTGCTTGTGGTAGGCCTTCATCTGGTTGACCTCGTTCTCAGAGCGGGTCTTGTGGTACGAGTCGTAGTTACCACCGTAGTACTGCAGGGCCTTGTCGCGCATGTCAATCATGTTGGTGCAGACACCGTTGAGGAAATCCATGGAGTGGGAGACCAGAACCAGGGTACGCTCCCACTTCTTCATGTACTCCTCCAGCCACACGCAGGCCTCGAGATCCAAATGGGCGGTGGGGTCATCGAGCAGCAGCAGCGAGGGCTTGACGAACAGGGCCTTGGCGAGGGCGACACGCATCCTCCAGCCACCAGACATGTCCTTGGTCTTCTTGTGGATGGTCTTCTTGTTGAAGCCAAGACCAGTCAGAATGAGCGAGGCACGGGTGGCAAAGGTGGAGGGGTCCATCTTGTCCATGTGCTGTTGAAGAGGTCAGCGAGGTAATTGGGCGAGGGACGGTTCAAGACTACTCACGTCGTACAGGTCAATGAGGACCTGGCTTTCAGGGCCCTCATCCTCGAGCAGCTTCTCGGCAAGCTTGTCGAGACGCTCAAGCTCGAGTTCAGCCTCCCTGACGACCCACTCGAGGGCACCGAGCTCACTGGGAGGGGCACCCTCGTTGAGCAGGTAGATGTCAAGGTGCTGGGGGATGGGGTACTCGCGGGCGGCGATGGCCTTGAGCAGGGTACTCTTACCGCAACCGTTCTCACCCAGCAATCCATATCGTCGACCGTAGGAAAGCTCGAGTGTGGAGTCGGTGATGAGGACGCGGCCGTGGAACACCAAGCTGGTGCTGGTGATTTTGACGTCCTTGCTGGAGGGAGTGGAGGAAAGGACGCCGGTGGTCACACGGTCCGAGATGCCGTGCTCGTCCATCTGCTCAGCCAGGCGCTTGACCTCGTCGGCCTTGTCGTCGGTCGTGGCGGGAGCGTCATTCTGGATGGGGTTGCCGTGGGCGTCGAGCTCGACCTCTTCGGCCTTCTTGCCCTTGGGGACCTTGCCGGTCTTCTTGTCGACCTTGCCCTCAGCGGCCTTCTTTGCGAGTCTCTTCTCCTTGGACGCGGAAGGCATCTTGAAAGATTTTTGTCTTTTTTTCAAAGGGTAGATTCGTCAATGACGAGGGGTATTTGTTGAGAGATCTTCCGGGGGGGGGACGGAAGGAAGAGAAAAAAAACGGTAGATAAGGAAAGGAAGGACAGCAAATGAACGAACCAGTGCCCCTTTGAACCCTTTGAGCCTAGAGTATGGAATAGGCCGTGAAGATGCAAAGATGGAAAATGCACCAGACGGGCTGTGGACGATAAGTGGCGGTTCCAAGTCTCTGATATGGGCGGCGATAGAGGGTCGAGGCGGGGTGCTGTGGTTGGCGGGGCACGTTTTTTTCTCAAAAAATTTCGGTCCACAAAGACGAAGAATTTATCAGGCATCAAGTCCAGGCATCAAGTACCTTATTCAGGGCGCCTGGTACCTACCTCAGCATTTGCCGCACCCACCGCTAAATCCCTGGGTTCCCTTTTTTTTTTCATGCGCATGCATGCACGTAAGAGTCAGCCAACTTATCCATACGGCTGCATTATCTGCCCATCCTTTTTTTTTTTGTCTGACGAATTTCTAGATAAGCGGAATTTCCCCCGGACATGCGTGAAATGACTCTAATGGGGCACTTTGGCATTGCAGCAATTCAGATACAGTTCCCCTGGCGGCCTGCGAGACAATGTCGCACATATTTACTTTCGACCTGCTCGCACTCAACGTACGTCAAGGTTTATGGAAAAAAACCCAGCCTTGAAACAGTTTTGACGTCATCTTAATCCTCAGGACCCTCATTGGCCCTACCAGTCCCACTTCAGGATTTTCATGTGCTCCACGCATGGATCCCTCCGTCTCGGCGCTGCCGCACCTACCCTGTACCACAGGTACCTCGTCACCGCCATCATCGTCATGGCTATCGCTCACTTTCTGTTGCCGCTCGATGTTTCCAAGCCGTGATGCCCTTCATTTGTCAGTCATTCTATAGCACAAGGGTCTACTCAAATATTAGATAGCTGACCGGCACGACGTACTCACTCCTGCTGAGTGCTTCCCCTGCTTTGCTTGCCGCCAGCTCGCATCGACCGTATCATTTCTGACGGCACCAGTTGTGGCTGGGTATCGCCTCGCTCTCTCCGAGCAGCTTCCGCAGAATTCGCAGCTTGCTCAGCCATGGATTTCGGCCGAACGGATAGAGACGCCTGGTGACTGTTTGATGTGGCACCCTGCTCGGAAGATATTCCTTTGTCCGCCTGTTCGTAGCTACCAGTCCTCAGACGACTGAACATACGGTGTAACATCATAAACTCGAGTTGGTTGGGTCCGTCTTTATCAAGCGCTCATCGAAGAATGTGAAATCGACTATCCACCTTTATTTTAAACACGAAAAGTCCCTCGATTGCAGCAAACGTGCGGCACGGACAACCCGATGCTACCGAGCTCTCCGGGTGCAAAGAGGAACTATATATCGTGCCATGGACATTCATGTGTTTGCAGAATCCCGTTGCCTAAACCAACATGCGCTATGTGCTCACAGCCACTGGCCATGTCTCTCGTGCTATTCCCGAGGCAGCCGGTCGAAAGGGTGACAAAGCTTCGAATGAGGCAACTTCTCCGATTTCGAAGCCCTGGAACCGGTGCTTGGAACATCGTATTAGGCATTGGAAATCCGAATAGCTTCTCATAAAACTGCATACTCAATTCCAGCTATTTGTCACACCACCTTGTGAGCTCTGATGAAGAGGCAAACTTGCTAGGCAGCCACATATAGGCCAATCAAGACGCACGCACTATGGATGAGTTGGCGACTTTAAGGAAGCATAACACTGTTGAAATGAATGGACTCAGTAATATGTAGTCTTCTCCACGAGTATTGGTATATAATAACTATGATATATATAGTCATTCCTATCCCATAAATAAAGTAGATCGCCTAACCATGAACGCCATCGGATTTGAGACGACATCATCCTATCCTAACGTCCTAATACCAGTAAATAATAGGGATCGAAAGATCAAGCCTCTTTTATAGTATTAGCTATAAAATATAAGAGAATCCTCCTAAAATTCTTATAACAAAATATAGAATCTAGAATATTCAACTTTTATTTTTATTAATAAATCCGAATAAGAAACGAAGAAAGGGAGAGGAGCTAATCCTCTAAATGCTACTATAGGCGGGCTGTCCAATTGACTTAAGCCAGGTATACCCCATAGTACGGACATGAGCATCCTCAAATACTCTGTTTTTTGTGACACGACTTACATAGTCGACATAGTTGACCATCTTGTAGGCTATATCATTTGACTCGGTTGCTGATAACAATCAGCGATCAACATTGGCCTGGCTCCAAATCGAGATTGATAGTACACAGGCGGTTCCACCGAGCTTGGAATTGGGCAAGTGGAATGCCAGTCCGGCCTGTCCATAAGTCGTCCCATCGGTCATCCTGAGCGTCAAAAGTGAAGTATTGTTTATTCCAGAGACAACGAGTACGCTGTGCGCAGGCTTCAAAGATAGAGCGACAGAACTGGTTATACGCCTCCGTCTGAATCATTGAGGCTTCTGTTGGTTGTAGAGTGTCGTCTGAGGGTTCTTGTTGGGGCTCATCAAGTAGAGGGCTCGAGACACTCGTCAATTTCTCGATGAGAGAGCAGGCAAAGATAGAGCCACAAGAACGAGACATGCTGGCGGATGGGAGCCAGGCGGTGGAAGTATCGATTGCATTAGAGGCGGCTATGGTGGTGTGATTGAACTGAGGGTCAACAACCCACCCCCCGGCATAGCAAGAAGGGGTCACGAGAGTTGCTCGGCAGCCTGGCTCAATTGCGCCCTTGAGATACGCAATAGTCAACCCTTTGTTGATGTCATTATCGTTCAGTAATAATTGGTGATTTTGAAGTCCATGGCAGAAAACGAGCAGGAGAAGTGGTGCATCCTTCTTTCGGGCAAGTTCAGACCCATGCTTGACAGCCGTCACGAAAGCATCGATCATATCGTCGGATTCGACGATAGTAATGTCATTGTACTCCTTCGCATCTAGCAAATCGTTGCTCAGGACTTCGCGTTGAGCCGTGTACGGGTTGCCGTGGAGGAGCACCTTCTGATCATGCCATTTGCTAATGACCTTTCGTGGGTCCTTTATGCACTGGTTAGCCACGGATTCTACCATAAGTTGTAGTGTGATACTTACGGCCGCAGTCAGCCAGGTTTGGCCCTGAACCTCGGTTAGTTTGCCATCAACCTGGATTTCCTCTGTTCCTTGAAGGCCAGCGCCCTTCAGAAGGTAGTTGAATGCGTAGAAATCGGAAAGGAACCATCCGTCCTTATCTCTTGCATGGGCAGTTCGGATAGAAGGGCTTGCAGCGGCAATAATAATAGTGTTGTCGAAGATTTCAGGAAGTGTGTTAGTAAGAAATGGCCCTTGCTGAGATTCATGGCTGGATAAAAGTTGGAGTATAGAAGGAGCAGAAAGGGAGCGAAGTGTATAAGATAAAAGAGCGAAGATAAATAAATATAGATAAATATTAAATAAGATTTAATATCATTATATTGCTTTTTAAAGCTTTTTAAAAGAATTGTCCAACTTATTTTTAATTATAATACTCAAAAATTAAAAGTTTTATATTTTAATTATATGACATTGTACAGCTAAATATAAATTCGGGTCTAGAAAATAACCTCTGCATCACGAGTTCGCATCTTTAACTCGATAAAATTCACATGAGTCAACTCTCGAATAATACTCCCCGGATATTGCGACTTCTTGTGCTGTGACCGGGAAAAAGGGTTGTAAGCTGCTTGAAAGCTAGGCAGCCGGATGAAACACAACAGCTTAAATTTTTGGAGAATTGTCGCTCAATGTTTTGTTGGGATGTCCCATGAACAAGGACAAAATCAAATAATGGAACAGGCAATATCTGCATCTAGAGTTACCCAACACTGTTGGCATGAATGAGCAGCGGCATATGATTTGAAGGCAGCGTTAATTTGTAATAGCTATTATACATGTAGTCATTCCTCATTCCCGTAAAATAGATCGCTTAGGCAGGGACGTCAGACTTGAGACCATCGTACTTGGTCTCGGTCGTCAGATCGTCCTGCTTGGGGCCGGCATCACGGCCGCCTCGGACCTGGTTCTGCTGGAACTGCATCTCCGCCAGCCTGCTGGGGTCGTTCTCGCTGCCAGGCTCCGAAGACAGCGCGGCCTTGAGACCGTCCTTGGCCTTGGACTCGTCCCATCCGCCCTCGGTCAGGTTCTTGCCGTGGGGGCCGGATTCGTCCCGGATATACTGGCTGGCGACGTAGGTGGGCGCCGTTTCGGCGGACGACTGCGAGGTGTTCTCAGAACGGCCGCTGTTGCTGGCCTTGGCGAAGCTGGTAGGGTTGGTTGGAGCGTTGTCCTTGACTGTTGCTCGCAGGCCGGAATCGGCATCGGAGGTAGATGACTGGTGGGAGGAGACGTTCTCGGTTCGAGCGCTTCGGTGCTCACCCCGGTTCTCTGTGAAAGCACCACCTTCGCGCTTCGACTCGGCAGCGAGGGACTCCGAGTTGACCTTGCCAGTAGCCTCGCGGGTCACTGGGGCATCACGGCCAAGGTCGACCTGAAGATGATGTCAGCATGTGAGTTAAATTGTTTTCTGAACAGCGCCCGTACCTTCTGGCCCGCGCTGGTAGACTTGTTCTGGTTGCTAGACATGTTGAGATTTGGTATTGGGGGTGATGATGGTTGTGAACTGGTTTTTGAAAGACTCGATCTCGATTGAACAATTAATGTATCTTGACTAGAAATTACAGTAAACCATCGTAAGGTACTGCAGACTTATATCTGGGAGCTCAAGTAATGACGATTGAGTCGACTTATATGACATCATGGAAATACATCCATCGTTGGCATGCATAGGGCAGAGCATTTCATCACAGCAGACGTAAGATCTGGGTCACACTCCACAGAATGTGGACAAGAACCCGTAGAAGCGGCGAGATTACATCACGTCAGGTGCGCGAGTGCCGCGGAGATCGTGATCGAGGGCTGGGTGCCGGCTAGCTAGAACCTTCGCCAAGCAGATCATGAACTCGGCTGGTGGTCACCGAGGCTCACCGACCAAGACGGCCAGCTTGCACTTTTTGATGTCCAGGCTCTTTTGAGATATTGCGGATAGAAAATTGGGAGTCTGTCCAAGCTAGGATGGATCTCGGAGGTGGGGCGACCGACTTGCTATCTAGGTATGCTTGCGAGGCCGGGCCGTTTCGCCGGAGCCGATATCCGGCTTGGTCCGCTGAGGTCCCTCCGCGATAGCGGCTCCGGAACGCTGACGGAACAGAGTGGAATTTTAACGCAACTGTCTCCGGAGACAGCAGCGATGGGAAAGTGGGCCAATTCATGCAACAAGAAAAATGGCTGTTTTAATTATTGTAAGCATTGACTGCAATTTGCCATCGATATGAACCACTTGGGTGACACTTAGCAGAAAATTGTTAGCTTTTTAGCATAACATCATGAGCAATTTGATAAAAATTTGTTAGTTATTTGACAGAAAACTATTGGCTGTTTTTCAATTATAATTCATGGTATTCGTAATTCGTGATGGCTTTCTTCTGCAACAAGATTCCATTCAGGGTAGGATAGCCGTGTGACATTGGATGCAGACGGCCCGTTCAGGGCTTTTAGCCAAGGCCTGACACGTCTTCAGAGGCTGTGCAGCGACTCAGAGCATTCACCTACAGGACATACCTACTCAGCTACTACTAACACTACGCCTTTGAGGTTTTTACACCCGGGACCTTGCCATTCCTATTTTTGGCCATGAAAATTGTGGAGTCTTCAAGTCGTGCTGAATGGCTCGTCGTCGATTTTTCCCCCACAACCGAACTGTTTTTGAAGGGGATCGGAGGGTGGGAGACAATGCATGACTTCGTACTGCTTCTGCTGCGCCCTGTTGTATCTTGGCTTTCGTATCGAGCGGTGACCAACGAAAGAGGGATCACAAACCCAATTCCAGTGCTTTGGACCACTGCAAAAGTACAGGAAGATAGGTGGAGGAAAATACCAAAGGCTTCAATGTTGCATACAGTACCTTACCTTGTGTTTATGCTTTCTCGGTTCTGTAACCGACCAATTTAAGCATGAGATGCAGCGGATCATGGCGCTAGCGGTAGTTTATTTTGCAGCAACGCCTCGTATTCACCAACTGCTTCAGCCTCAATCTCTGGTCCATTGGGTAGGACCCTTGATTCTGCTATGGATGGTCCGAGCGAATTAGTACGAAGCTGGGCATGACCGACGAACCATCGTAGTCGATCCCAGCTGCATTTCCAACCAGTACCTCAAGTGGTACAG
Source organism: Paramyrothecium roridum (assembly GCA_003012165.1). Taxonomy (NCBI): domain Eukaryota; kingdom Fungi; phylum Ascomycota; class Sordariomycetes; order Hypocreales; family Stachybotryaceae; genus Paramyrothecium; species Paramyrothecium roridum. Next base: position 9,220 of record PXOD01000317.1, read on the forward strand.
GTACAGCACAGACGTGACGAACCATGCGGTCGCTGGCCACTCTGCTCCGCGGAAAGTGACCAAGTCGCTTGGGTTCACGGAACACCGATCCGATCTGGACGGCGCCTGATTTCAGTGACATGAGCCTTATCTTTGTCTAACCGAGCACAGCATTACCCTTTCTCTGTGTCTCATTGTCCAGGGAAAACCAGGAATACGGCCTTGTTCATCTACGTCACAGTGCATACCCGCGCCAAGGACAGGGATGCGCACGATGCTGTCCAATGACCCGCTGCCACCAGGCCGACTGACCGTGGGATATGGCTGGGAAATCGCTTTCATTCACTTGATTGGGGTTGGCATTCAGCCCTCTTGGCTTGAGCCAAGACTGGCCAACGGGGACACTAAGCCGAGACACGGGTGCACGGCGTATTTTGTGCTAGGCACGCCCGTCACCATTCATTGGACATGTGCGCAAGAGGCGCTTTATAACCATGCTCGGCGCCAAACCATGGTCATTTTCTCGTGGTAGCAGCATCTACTGTTCTATCCTCGAAATCCTCATTCGCTTTGTTTCGCCGCTTCCGATTTCGTGGTTAGGCGTGTAAGATGGCAAAGCCGGCGCCGTCTTACCCTCCGTCGCCTCAGTTCTGGGGTCGAAAACCATGGCCGGTGTTTCGAAGCTCGGCCAGGACTACGAGGTGGAAAAAGGTGCTACTTCTCGCGCTGATCCTACTTGGTCTCTATCAGTTCAAGGCAGCATTTACCACTGCCAGGAGAGCGCTAGAGGACAAGTACGGACCGACAGTTTATGCCGGCCTGACAGCGCCGGAACAGCAGAGGCTGAACAGCACAGCATGGGCGTGGGCAGAGACCCAAAACTCAAAAGCGCATCGTGGCTCCTACTCCCGGCAGGAAACATGGGCCCATCGACGAGACTGGACGAAACTTGGATCCGGATTTGAGGGCGAAACATTCATATACAGAAACACAGTGGTCAAGACATACAAGACGAGAAATGCGCCATTCCGTAACTGCGTGCCTGGTGTCGAGGAAGGCCTGCGCTGGCCCACAGAGATCCAGGCGTCATTGTTGCTGGGCGGTCTGTCGGGTCCGGACGAACTGGACAGCAACGCCGCTTTCGTCCCGGTGGTCGATTATTTCCTCGCCACAGACGTGGCGAGTGGAAATGCGAAATGGCATCTGGTGACGCCATATCTGCTGTCAGGAAACCTCGAGAAGCTGGCCCGTCAGTTGCGCGAGTCGGAAAATAAATACACAGCCCGAGATATCGACATCATCTTCCGGCCGTCGCTGGAAAAGGTCCTGAACGGGCTCTATGCGATGCACGACCAGCATCACTTGTGCCACGACGACATCAAGCATGACAACATTTTGACCGCGCCGACCGAGATGACAGGGACGTACAACCCCGACCCGGAAACCAAGACGCACTGGATGCTGGCAGACATGGGCAACGTGCGCGAGATCAGCCACCGGTACCACTCGTCGATACTGTGGTTCGTCCTCAACAACAACCTGCCTGATTGCCGATCGAACGATGTGGTCCGCCTGATCAAGACGTACATGCGATTCCTACGGAGCTCGGTGGACGACGTTGCAGCATTCGACACGGCGTTCCTCGAGGGTCGGGAACCCTGGAGCCGGCTCTTTTGGACCACGCACGAGGCGGTGCTGGCGGGTAGAACCATTGTTGCGTTCAAATCGCAGCTGCAGTCGCAGATGCAGCATCAGCCGACGAGCGAGCCGCTAGACTGGGACGGACCCGATGGCGACTCATTGGTCCCGAGCAGACCGCTCGGCCGAGTATTCGTCGGACGCAGCGGTGCCAGAGCCAAGGTCGTGCTGGACATGACCAAGGTCAGCGCAGGTGAGAAGCTGGCCCGCAACTGGGGCTTCTCGTGGCTTCTGGGAGTTCCGGTCACGGACTGCGGTGCCAAGTAAGGTAGAGAGGGGGGTGAGGGCTCTATCCGACACGGCTAAAGATCCGCAGGGCTCGAAGAATTGGGGGGGGGGGGGCAATCATTTTTGTGGAGTTTGGGCATTGCTGCTTGTTCCGATACCCTGGGTTTTGACGATTGAAACGACGGCATTGGCTTGGCCTGGCTGCCGGGTGATGCGGAAATGGAAATGGAAACTTCATTGTGGAAAACAGCAACAATTGGTTTCTATGACAGGAACGATTACGGTATCAAGTGGTGAGCAAAAAGAAGGCCGCTTGATCCCTCATATTATGAGCTACAAATATACGAAATTTCTGTGAAAGCGCTTACGGAAAAGCTTCAACTTTTCTTGTATTTAATCAATACTTTGATTGTAAACACGAAGCGCTTCTATTCACTACACTCGTACGTCGAAAGCGCAGCATGACCGTTTGTGAACGGTTTGAACCTCTATCGCGACCATGTAATTCGTCAGAGGTTCCTGCCTCAAACTATGACGTGTAGAATTGTGAAAGGGTACAAAAGGCCGTGATCGCGTGAGTTCATGGCTTGGCAAGTAAGAGCTTACGATAGAAAGACGTCTTTGCAGCATCATGGCCCGCCAGCAGCGGGTTGCACGGGTCCAACTGCTGAGGTCACATTGCCACGAGTATAGGGGAGCACCAAGGCTGAGGCACATCCTCCGTAGCAAGGACCACAGTGATTTACAGCGCTCGACTGGGCAGTTCCCAAATCATGCCATTCTATTGGTTCAGACAGATATTTGCCGACTGTTCCCTACTGGGAGTTTGGTGGTGTATTGGTCACTGCACCTTGCGATCAGCCTTGGCAAGCCGCCTGAGGCTGTGAGGGCAACGCTGCGCTGTGAGAGGACTTCGCCACACGGTGATCTGGAGGCGAAGGCACGCAGGCAGCCATGATAACAGTTCCTGTAGGATAAAACAAGCACAGCGAGAAGTATATAGTTTCGAGCCCATCCGAGATTGGTGAACTGTTGGAAAGTCAATCCATAGTTTCAAAAGACACCACGAAACCTCCTGTTGTTGAGACAAGTACAAAACACACAAAAATCCTTGAGAATACCGTATTGGTTTGGATCAGCGCCTACCAGCCATTAACGGTTTGACAAACGAAACCCCCAACACTCAAAACACGCATACCACAAACCATGGGCGAGCTCGTGTACCACGACGGCCACTACCACCGCGTCCATGGCTCCTCGTCGGACCGCCGAGGCCACCGTTCGATCGGTGTCTGGCGCATCACACACGACCTCTGGGACGAGGTGCTGTACGGGGTCGGCAGCCTCTGTTACAAGATCCAGGGGCGCTGAGGGCCTCGAAAAAACCGGCGCCCCGTCGTCGGTGATTGGCTGCGGCGCGGGTGCAGGTTTCAATCAGCACCAACCAAGCCTGCAGGAACGCTGAAGCTATTCTTAGCCAACAATGAGCGTCTAGTCAATTCCTTCTCAGCAAGCGCGGGCCATACGGTACGAATCCAGAATCAGCAAAATGCGACATGGCCAGAAAGCAGACTTGATTCGGGCACATTTGTTGACGTTATTCTAATACTGATCACCGGCGTCCGAACAATCGACCGATTCTGAAACGCTGAGTGAGATGGACATCCCGGGCTAGTCAGGAAGATCGGATGGAGTCTTGGCTCATCGTCATCTCATCGCATCCAAGCCATGCAAGCAAGCACATCGCACCAGGCCCGGCTCAGTGCCGAGCAGTCTGGGCACGTTGGCAGCTCGGCGCCCAGAGATTGTAGAATGCCATGTGCCGGCTGCCAGGCTTGGCCATCTGACATTCATCGGGAGATGAGCATCGACAGGCAAGTCCAGATGGCGGTGGAGCCCTACCAAGGCATGACCAAGGAACAAGTCGAGGTCAACGGTGGATGGCTACGCGTAACGGCGAATGCTGGGCATGCCTTTGTAGGGCGAGGGCCAAACGGTGGAATGGGTCGCCGGGGCTTAAGGTGTTAAGCTTGTACGTAACTGTATTGTAGCCAGCGACGACTGTAGCGAGATTGGAGCCTTTGGTCGAGAGGAGATCCTCCTCGGAACCAAACACGAGCATTGGCCCGAGAGGACACTATACGGTGACTACCATATTATTATTATTATTATTAGTGGCTCAATAAACAGCAAATACGATGGTCAGACCTGCAGCACATGACGGCCGGCTGTGGCGGCACTACGGTAGCGGTACGAGCCTGCAATGGTAGGGAGATTGCCCCCTAATTAGGTGCCCAGGGGGGGGGGGGGTTCAGGTTAGGCAGGGGAGGGAGGGCACCCGGAGGGGTGTCCGCCCAGGAACAACAACAATTGAACAACAATGGAATAGCCTGCTTAACATGCACTGTGTTTTCCTACTTAGATAATGCTTGAATGTACAGTGCCGTAAACTCCGCGGACCCATTGCCCTGTTCTGCGACACGGCCAGTAGGCTACTGTAAAACAAATCCTCAGGTCGGCTGGTCGGTGCTGCGCTAACAGCACATCGCAATAAGGCTGTGAGCAGTCTGCTAGGCGGGACATGAAACTCACGGCGGCTACTACATGATCAGCACTGACACGGTGTCTCAATGCCCACTTGGTGGCTCTGATTTTTTCCTCCCCTCTCTCTCCCGCCTCCCGTCCAGGCCGAGCCGCCGCCGCCATGTCAGGACTTGTTCTGTACTGTACTGGATGGGACGAGATGAAAGGTGCCCACACACTCCCATCACTCATCACCCTCTAGCCCTTAGCCTCCCCCCCCGGAAGAACAAAAGAACTGCTCAACACGAGACGCAAGCGCCTTGATTGGCCACAGGGGCACCCCCGGAGCAAGGCCAAGGGCTATAGTCTAGACAAGCTTCACATCTCATGCTCTCATCTCCCCCCGACGCTGCGCCGCCAGGGGGTTCCACCCACCTCACGCCCCCCTGCACTGCCTGCTGATGATTCGCCCAGCCGATTGTCCTGTGCGAGGCCCCGAAGTCCGTCCAAACGCCCCTGTCTTCTTGCCTCATGCAGCTAGATCGGCGCCGGCCTGCACCTGCACCTGTTCCCCTGGACCCAACCCCTTTTGGGCCAACGCCCAGCCGGCAAGACAAAACCACGCGCCCCCGGGGGCTAAAACCATCCCGTCGTGCTCTCCTTCTTTGCTCTTCCAGTTCTTCTCTAATCCCCATTTTCCTTGTCCGACGCTGTAATCTTGGCGGACGGGCTTGTTCTTTTTTCTTCAACTTCGTATCCTCTCGTTGGTAAGCTCTTTGCAATTTTCCTCACTCCAACTACTCCAGGTCGGCCACCTTCCGAATCGCGCCCCCCCCATTCACGTCACTCGCTCCGAAAGAAACGGATTTTACCAATTCCAACAATATTTTTGCAACTGCTTTGGAACATCTAAACACCGAGATTTTCCACATCCACCAGAAAACAATCTAGAGATACAGTCACCACAATGGGTCTCGCCAAAGTTTCCATCGCCGCCCTCGGCCTCGTGGGCGGTGCTTCCGCTGCTCTCCAGCCCATCGTCATGAAGGTACGGTTTGCTCACGCTCTGCTTCAATCACGTTCAATTTTGCTCACAATGCTTGCGCTTCCAGGGTACCAAGTTCTTCTACGAGAACGGCACCCAGTTCTACATGAAGGGTATCGCCTATCAGGAGGATGTTGCCGCCGGCGGTCAGGGCACCATCTCCGACAGCGACAGCAACACGGACTACAAGGACCCCCTGTCCGACAAGAAGAAGTGTGATCGTGATATTCCCAACCTGGTCGACCTTGGCATCAACACCATCCGAACATACGCCATCAACCCCGACCTCGACCACGATTACTGCATGGAGAAGCTCGACAAGGCCGGCATCTACGTCATCTCCGATCTCAGCCAGCCTAAGCTGTCCATCAACCGTGACGATGCCCACTGGGACACTGAGCTCTTTGACCGTTACAAGGGCGTCGTTGACTCCTTGGCCGACTACCCCAACGTCATCGGCTTCTTCGGCGGTAACGAGGTCAGCAACAACGCCAGCAACACTCAGGCTTCAGCCTACGTCAAGGCTGCTATCCGTGACACCAAGAAGCACATCAAGGACACCAAGAAGCGCTGGCTCGGTGTTGGCTATGCCTCCAACGACGACGAGGACATTCGTGGCGAGATTGCCCACTACTTCAACTGTGGCGAGTCCGAGTCCAGCATTGACTACTGGGGCTACAACATCTACTCGTGGTGCGGCGACAGTGACATGAAGACCTCCGGCTACGACAAGCAGGTTGAGTTCTTCTCCAACTACTCTGTGCCCGTCTTCTTCGCCGAGTACGGCTGCAACAACCAGAAGGGTGGTGCCGATGCCCGTACCTGGACTGATACTGATGCTCTCTACACCGACGAGATGACTGGCGTCTTCAGCGGTGGTATTGTCTACATGTACTTCAACGAGACCAACGACTACGGTATGTCCCGCTGCCACGGTGAAACTGTCCCTGCTGTGTTCTCCTACTAACTTGCCACAGGTGTTGTCCAGGTCAAGGGCGATGATGCCATCATCATGGACAACTTCGAGCCCCTCGCAAAGGCCCACAAGAACGCCAAGCCCAAGAGGATCGACATGGACGACTACACCCCCGAGAATGCTCGCCCTGCTTCTTGCCCTGCTATCTCCGACACCTGGAAGGTTTCTTCTGAGGCTCTCCCCCCTGTTCCCGACTCTTCGCTCTGCGAGTGCATGGTCAAGTCCCGCGAGTGTGTTCCCTCCAACGACCTCGAGGCTGAGGACTTTGGCGAGCTCTTCGGCTTCGTTTGCGGTGCCGACGTCGACGGCATGAAGGATGCCTGCAGGGCCATCAACGGCGAGCCCGAGGTTGGTGTCTACGGTGCCTACAGCATGTGCACTCCCAAGCAGAAGCTCGCCTACGTCCTGGATGCCTACTACAAGAACACCAACAAGGCCTCCGACTCTTGCAAGCACGACGGCGCTGCCAAGCTCCAGACTGCTGAGACGGAGAGCTCTTGCCGCGACAAGCTCTCAACTGCCGATGACCACAACAAGGAGGTGGCCAAGGCCCCCACCGCCGACGAGGCTACCAATGGCAGCGGCTCCGGCAGCGGCAGTGGAAGCAGCGGTAACAGCGGATCTGATGAGGATCCCGGCTCTTTCGGTATCCGCAGCGCTCCCGTCAGCCTGTACATGGCTCTCGCCATGGGTGCTGGTGCCGCCATGGCCATGCTGTAAGGCGGTCAAGACGACGGCTGTAGCAGTGGCGTGGCGGTAGTGCGTGTTATCCAGCGGAATGAAGTGCTTTTGTCGCTTAGGTTAAAATCTTGGCCGACCGGATCCTTGTATTTAGCATCGTCGGTGTTGCATGGCTCTCTGTGCGTTTAGAACGAGTAGCATTGTTTAATGGCATCTCTTATTTTCTCCATTTACGTGTGTGTTTTCATGATGTGTGAATGTTGATATGTTCCTGCATGACCTGCTTCCCTGTGTTCGTTCAACCTATGCAAGACGGCCTAGGTTAGCTAGGCTCGAGCTGCACCCGAATATCTTCGGATGGTCGCTGATTTTGAATACCTCTGGGCATCATCATCGGCTTTATGTGAAACTAACGAACCTAGATATGAACACCTTCAAGGTGCCGATTACCAAAGCGCCGGTTCTCGTCCCACCTCGGCGTCCCACCTCGGCGTCCCACCTCGGCGGGCGTAGCACCTGTCCTCCGTGCTGAGACAGTGACTGGCGCCACGGTGATCTTTTGCAGGCCGCACGCTCTGGCGCAAGAATCGCCGTGCGCAACAAGCCCTGCTCGGCCATTGGAGCTCACTTTCTGGTGTTTCTGTCTCTGATGGTTTCCCGTTCCCCCATGGCCAGGGAGGGAGCCCCGTGCGGTAGGTTGGCTTCCGTCGTTGGCTGAGTGTGTCCGGATGGGGGGAAATTTAGTTTGCTGAGGACGGCAAGTGACGTTCGTTCTCCCATTGTGCTTTGACGGGGCTTTTGCATCTTACCGCAAACTATAGTTTTGCTTCCGTCAAGTTGCGGCACCTCGATCTTCCATCAATGGATTTGGCCTTTGCATGATATCTGGCGGCTTCTTTCTCTCTTCTGCCCAGTGATTCTGAGAAGAAATGACACGAGAGACTTGTGCAGACTGGAGACGGCGCGTTGCTCGACTCGTCCATCCACTTCGGCTCGTGGCTCGCCATGCGTTCGCGCTCGGATGAGACATGGGAGCGAACCCAGCACCACCAAGCGCCTCGGGGAGTTTTTGGCCCTGTGTCATCGCTCTGGTTCAACGAGAACAAGGCGAGCGGTCACCTACCCACCTTTTCTGTCTCACCGCCACGATCGCCGGACCCAGTGGCTCGGGTTGTTCCTGGGGGTTGCCTTCACCCGTCACGTCCACGTCGGGACCTGGCCTCCCAAATCTATCCTTCCCCTCGGGAATTACAGTGACTACAAAGAGAAAGGGGAAAAAAGGAAACAAAACGAAGGAACACATCTTCCGGACGCTGGCCACGCTCTGGAGTGGGGCCCCGACGCACAGGAGTCTCACACGCACAATAGGAGAGAAAGAGAGACACGTCTTGTTGGATAAAGCTTCGCCAAGTCTTTCTATTATTCTTCGCTGTGCGTGTGCTGTACGGTATGGATTGGCTTGGCTTGGGTGGGTGGGGGACGCACAAGGCGTGTGATGATGCATGGGGGAGAATGTGTGTGACCGTCTCAGAGCACTGAAGGGGAAGAAGCAAACAAAAAGGCAAAGCATGGCCAATGTGGATGTGGAGAAAGCAAATACCTTGATGCCACACGCAGCTATGCATGGCATTTCGTCACTCTTTCTCTTTCTCTTTCCTCTTTCTACTTTGTCTTCCAGCTCCATGGTGCTGCAGTCTTCGCCATGGGACGTGTGGGCCTTTCCCATCCCTTCTTCATCAGCACATATGCTGCTTGCTCTATGCAGCTTGCTCTATGCAGCTTGCATGACGGAGACTATTGGCATGAACGCATGGATGATGAAGACCGACATCATGGCCCCATCCTTTCGCTGTCTGTGACTTATACACTGACGTCCTTACACACGCGGCCGCAGTGTTATACTTCTGGTGACATCGGGAGAGTTCAAAGCATAACCGCCCCCCCCTCTGCCTTACCCTCTCATGCTGAGTCCTGTTCGGCCTTACCGTCTCTAATCGGGTCTCTGTTGTGATGAAGGTTTCTGGTGACGCACGAGGATCCTATCCGAGGTCCCCCCCCCTCCATCTCGTAAGCCAGGATCCTGAACCCCAAAGCGTCCGCGCCCTGAAGTCTGTCCGAGCTCATGTCCGCCGAAGCGTATGTTTGTGTTTTGGAGGTTTTTCTCCGGCCGCGCAGAAGGAAAGAAAAACACACACACACACACACACACACACACAAACCATCTACTGACCTGGAAACCTTGCCTCATCTTGACGGGTGTTTCCCTGTGCCCCCCTCTGTCTTTGGCTTAGTATAAACGTTGTCCTGATTCCTGTTTCTCGGCAGGCACTCATCCCAACAGCCCCCTGCTGTGTACTTTTGAGGTTTCTTTGGAACGCCTGACTTTTGTTTTTCTTTGCCCGCTTTGGTTGTGGAGATAAAACACACTCACGCTGAGGCCCAGGGCGCTGGCTGGAAATGCAGACACAGACGAAATGCTGATACAGACGCAGACGCAGCTAGACATGTCCATCAACCACGGCTACCCTGTGTGGTGCGACCCCGAGAGGGACCGCCGCGAGCAGCTTCAGAGGACCTGTGACGAGCTCAACTCGCGTATACACGGGCATTTCAGGGCCCTGCAGGATCTCCTTATTCAGGGGGGCGAGACTGTGGCTGACAGAACGCAGTTCCCCTCAGACTACGGCTTTGGGCTCGCCTCGGACAGACGCTATTCAGAGTCGACGGTAGAAGAGGATGTGAGGGCGTGGTGGAATATGCGCCCTCGATCTCGTCTGTCAGCGAGACGTTCGGACGGGTGTCTCCATCGCAGCTACCGTGTCGACAAGAAGACGTTCACTCAAGCACGATACCTACCTCTCCCACGTGCACGGCCTGAATACTCAAACCCTGTGAGGTTACGGTCCATCATGCCCTCTCGGGCTACTCACTACCAGGATTTCCTCTGGTCTAGTCCGCCCAGGGCTTTTGTGGAGGCACAGATCCAGAAGTTACCGTCGTTCCGATTCTGCTCGGTCGAAGCGTCTCCCCGTCCCAGCACAGGCCAGACAATTGGCAACGCCACGGTTTTCACAGCCGGTCCAACGGAGCGCTCGCCGTCTATATCTTCGCTCGACAGCGACAGCGACTATGACTCTGACGGCTTCGACGACGACGGCGACGACGACGACAGCATATGGGGTTGCACGCGGGCCGCGACTAGCCCAGCCCTATCAGCGAGACCATCGCCAAAGCACCAGAGAAGCACACAGCTGCGCGACTTTGCCATGGACAACCCGTTCGGCCGGTGCAGTCACTGCCGGAGCCTGGGCGAGCAGCAGAGGTGCGTGCTCCCGCCGCCGCCGTGGCACTGGGGCTACGAACGGTACGCGTGCGACGAGTGCCGGCGGCGCGGGGGCTGCTGCGACAACCTGCCGGGCTTGTGGGAGGAGCGCGTGCGCGTATGAAAAGAGCCCTTGTGGCTAGGACAGGGTTGGACGAGTGGAAATTTGCATGGTAGTGCAGGTCTGTTTATGTTGCATCGAGGCGGCGCGGAGATTTCTGGAACGTATGGAGACTGGCTTTAATCTGGTGTCTTTCTGGGGACTGCATTGGTATCAGCAGAGAGGTCTTGCATTGGTCGGGCAGATGGGCAAAAGGTTGTGTATCAGTGACGGTAGCATCAAATGGAGAATGTTGCGGCGCCAGCCACGAGTGTCGTGTACACGTAAAAGGAACATAAATAGATTCATCAAACACCATGCCACTCGGCAAGCAGGACGAAGACAGTTCAGCAGCAACAAGCTCTAGTGAGAACAACAATGACAGCAGGACAGCAGCGTCCGATGTCGTCCATCCTGAGCGAATTCTCACCCACCGCCACGACAGACATCGTGGGCACATGCGAAGCCAGCGGCCCAGAAATAGTCTTGGCCGTCCGCCTAGCTAGCCTCGGACCCTCAAGAGCTGAAGGACTAGACGCTCCAGGACCGCGGGACTGGCATCACCTGCTGCATTCCTTTGCGAGCAGCCGAGAGCGCAGCTGAGCCGCATCGGCGCCCAACAAAGGTGCTGCTTCGACGAATCCACTGGGCGAGGTGAACCCGAAAGATCTAAGCATAAAGCTCTCCTCCCCACTTGGATCCGCCCTTCCAGCTGCATTGCTTCAGCTGCATGAGGGCAGGGCGATCTGTCTTGGCCTTTTTTGTTCTCGACGCCGTAGCGTTGGCAACCCGCCATCAGCGTCGTGTCATGGGCTCGTCGAGAAGCTCGTGCATCCAAGCATGAAACTCCTCTCCAAACCACACAACACTTGCTCATGCCACGAACGACAAGATGGAAATAATTTTTTTTTTATCAATCAGTCAATCTCAGCTGCTCGGACTCCACCATCCAACCCGGAAGCTTCCGACGGATGTGTCAGGGGGAGGGGGGGGGTTCGGGGATTGGGAGGAGTCGAGCGTGATCCGCTTTCACTTTTCTTCATGACCCATGACTTTTTTTTTTCTTTTCTTTTTTGATTTCCTGTGCTGGGTGCTGGCTCATTTTCAGGTGTCCTCTTGGCTAACAAGACTATGCAAAGAGGGGGGGAAAAAAAATTATCCCAAGCGATTGGGTGCCAAGAAAACGCGGCAACAAGGATAGCTGATCGCTAGTGTGCTGCATGGTGACCAGGGGAGGAGGAGAGGGAGAGGACAAAGCTCTCGGAGCTTGCCTTTGGGGGCTGCAGGCTGTTGGTGCTTGTGCTGCACCACTGATCTTATCAGATCGCCCGTGTGGCCGGATCAGATTAACAGCTACGCCTGTGGCGGGCTCGGGCTTGGCCCCGCAGCTAATCTTATCAGATGCGAGCGACCTCCACTTGGCTTCCGAGCCGGGGGGGGATTGAGGCAAAGCGCCGGTGGGACCCAGAAGACTGTAGTCCTCCCTTCTGGGATTGATGAGCGACTTTTTTTCTGCTTTGGTCCTTGTTCGAGGTAAGGCAATATGGATCCCCCCCCGGCAAGGATGGGCTTGAAATTTTCTTCCCTGGTCTTGTCTACTTGAGCCGTTGCTCTGCGTGGCCGTCTCCTCGGCGAGTAATCTACCGGATAGTCGCTGGGGCGTGAGAGTGTCATAGAGACGACTGGTCTATAACTGCCATTCTGGATCTCGTCGTCTGTGCGACGTGTAGCACTGCGACCCTTGGCCCTGAATCTAGGAGAGCAGCGCTTGTCCATAGATCTAGTTAGATGCCCTCTGATTGATGTGATGCGACACTTGACCGGTATCAATGCTTCTTTCCCTCCTCATCTCACTCTCTATGTCGCGCCCCTCTCTTCACTTCATCAAACCACAAAACTGCCGGGTCTTACACACCCTGCTCGGCAAGCCCTTCCACCACATCATGCCACCGTCCTCGGCTTCTGCTGTCTGACTCTCTCCCACATCCCATCCATCCCTGCTGTCCCAGGCCGGCCGTTTCCCACTTGGCTCCTCGCATTAGCTTCGCTGCTACTGCATTCACTTTCTCTGGCCCGGTCTCTCGTGGCGGCGCCCCTCCCGATACCCACAGCGCCAAAGAAGCATGGTCCCGCCCCTCCTACAGCCCTGGGCCCTGGCTCGCGGCCCCCGGTCGGCTCTTGATCGCCAAGGTGAAGAGAGAGCCAGACCATTCCCGATAGCTTGCTGAGATGGTGGCCGAAAGCAGTCGAGACAGGAATTCAAGTGGGCGATATCGGGTCGAGGCTACCGGTGTGTGGAACCAGCTGCTCTCCCATCCTTGACTCTGTTTGGGGCTGCCCGTGTTTACGGCTCCCGTATGGGTCGTCTCTTCGAAAAGGGTTCTTGTGCCTTTTCCATAAGAAGCCCTGGACGGCCGATCGTTCCTGCAGTTCTCGGTCC
>PXOD01000318.1:0-16344 GCA_003012165.1 Paramyrothecium roridum
AAAGGGGCCTCCCCATTGAGCCGCCCACGCCACGCTTGGCTCGCTCACGCGTCTTCACCCCAATTTCCAAATGACAACTGCAGCCTTCAACATGGGTCTCGGCTCCTGCAGGCTCTACTGGATTTCATCTCCCCCCCCCTGACTAGCAAAGACCTCAGGCTGCGGTACTTCCCGCCAATCACAACGCCCTGAGACTTCTCATCAAGAACTTCAGCCCCATCTGCTCGGCCATCATTGGCTATCCTGGTCAGAGCCAAGATTTCTCCAGCTCGATTAGCCTATCCTTCCCCTGCAGAGTCCCATTCCTGGACGATGGGACTCTCGCCTAAATACCTACCTAGCGCTGAACTCTCTCGTCAGGCTTTTCCCGTTTGCTTTACCTTGGTCAGTCAGTCGGCGCATGACCAACAGGAGGTCATTGCCATCGTTCCTGCCTCCCGTTAGTGCATTAATGGTAGGCTTTCTAACCATATTCCGTGCTGGATATCCTGGCGACTACGGTGGGCGAAAATATTACAGGTGACGCAATCCGAATGCTTCGCAATCCGGTTTCATAACAACACTCCTTTTCGGCAGGGTGTACGACCCGCTCGCATCCGAGACCAACACCATGTCTCATACTCTCCAGTCAGAAATGCAACTGCGTTCATCTCGTTCGCGAATCAAACAAACATCCCCATCGATGACATATTCGTGCCATATACTCTGAACATGACCTAGACCTTGGATTTTATGACAATCCCGCCCCGTTCCGTGACGCGTTAAACCTGCAGTTGATTGCTTCGACGGCGAGAATTCCAAATGGCTCATGCTCACAGCTCACTCACTCACTCACGCTCTTGCTCCTTATTACTCAGCCGCCAGCTTAACCTCTCACAGGCTGACGTGTCACCCATTTTGTCTTCATGGCACCTCATCCTTTGTCCATCATCACGTGCACGCTGTCTCAGACTGTTCTTGACTCGTTCATTATACTATTCTGACTAAAATACTGCACGGCAAACATCGCAACTGTACGTGACTTCTCCAAGCCCCTCCAGCTTTGCATTTAACTTATTGCATGCTATATCGTATCACTCTTGCCGTCAAGGCGGGTCCCGATGTGTAGGTCCTTTTTGGAAGGATAAAGATAAAAATAAGGAGCCTAATGACCCAGAAAGAAGGAGTTAAAACGAGAGGCACCAGCCTGCTCTAGTGCTCGAGAAGGCGCAGGCTACCCTGGACGACCACGTTCTCGAGGATGGAACCGGGAGGAATGTCAATGGTGCTGCCTTCCGTGGCAACAATAATGACAGTTCCTTTCAGGGTAACACCACGGCCCAGGTTGACAGCACCGGTAATGGTCAGGTGGTCCAGCTCCAGGACCTTGGGGATGGAGGGAATGCGCTTCTGGAAGTCAGAGACCTTCTTGAAGTCGCCGCCCAGCTTGATGAGTGGCGCGTCACCGAAGCGGGCAGCGCTCATTTGGAGCTGGCCATGCTTGAGAGTGTACAGATCCGACTTGACAAGCATCAAATCGGAGCAGGTCTTGACGGGCAAGAATCGTCTACGTGGAACGTTGACGCCATGAGCGTTCTTGAAGTGACGGATCGCCGCACCGACTGCTGTCTCGAGCTGAATGATGGAGATGTCTGACTCTCCCTTCTTGTCACCCGGGATGGTCTTGCCGTTGGGGATAATCTCCATTTCGAGCTCGTCATTCTCAACAACGCGCTTAATAGCACGCAGGTTGAGCCAGATGTTGTTGGTGTTGAAGTACTTGAATTTCTTGATCGACTTGAACTCGTTCACGTGCTCCTTGGGCACCTGGGCAATTTCCAACAGGCGGACGGAGCCCTCGTAGTCAATGATGGTGCCACCCTTGACGTCGGCCTTGGTCTTGTTGGTCAACTCCATGATGTACTCGGAGTTGGTCTCCACCATGTGCTGCAGGATACGCAGGTCCACAACGGCACCCAAGTTGTCCACGTTGGACAGGAAGATAACCTCGATGCCACGCTCCAGCAGCTTTTCAAGGATACCAGAGTTGTACAGGGACTCAAAAACGTCACCGTGGCCAGGAGGGTACCACTCGGTGATGGGGGAATCGATGCTCTTAGGAACCGGCAGCAGCGAGTCCTTGTAGATTCGCGGGTATCGAGACTGGTTGAAGGTGAGAATATCGACGTTGTGACCCTCGTACTTCTTGATGATGGCCTGGGT
Organism: Paramyrothecium roridum; assembly: GCA_003012165.1. Taxonomy (NCBI): domain Eukaryota; kingdom Fungi; phylum Ascomycota; class Sordariomycetes; order Hypocreales; family Stachybotryaceae; genus Paramyrothecium; species Paramyrothecium roridum. The sequence continues at coordinate 2,203 of PXOD01000318.1, forward strand.
ATCGTCATTGGTGTTGAACGAGTTCATCAGGATGAAGGGAACGTTGACGTCGTAGGTGCGATTGAGGTACTCGATCTGGCGGACTGACAGGTCGAGGAAAGACATGCCGTCACGAACCTCAATGACGGACTTGGGGCCGACGCAACCCATCGAGGTTCCCAGGCCACCGTTGAGCTTCAGAACGGCAAGCTTGCTGAGGAACTGAACAGACTCCGAGTTGGCGAGGTCCTCGTAGTCGACAACCTGACCCTGGGCGGGAGGGGCAATGCGGTCCCAGTCGCTAGACAGCTTCGTTAGCTCTGCGTTCACAAGCCGTTACAGTCGAGGACTCAACAAGTAGGACATACACAGCATTTCCCTTTGCCTTATCGTTGAGGTATCGTCGGAACAAAGCGAAGAAGTTGTCCATCTCAGTCTCGAAAAGCTACAAAGAGGCGGACGGTCAGCCGGTTGCGTGTAACGCAATGTGCAACTCGGAGACTCACCTTCTTCTGCTCGGGATCCTTGACGGTCTCGGCAAGGTTGGTCAGTGCATTTCGCATCTGAGCAGCGGCGACATTGGTCGAAGTGTTCTCGAACGCCTGCAGATCGTTTGTTAGCCTCGTTGGGTCAACGATATTTCGTTCGACAAGATCTGACGGGTACGATGCTCATGTTGTAGAGTGATGGGGGGGAGAAGACGGTGTGCAGGGGACAAAGCAAGCATATGTTGCCGCGCTGAATGGTAAATGCATATATTATTGATGGGAACTCAGCCGGCCTTGTCGCCGCCGGTCCACACACATTGGAAGTCAAGTGGTGACAGCAACGACAGAACGGATGAAGCGAAGGACGCCGATGAAGCCAGCGGGTGAATGACAAGCGACGCAATTTTCCCAGGCGACACAACTCCGCCTCTTGCCATCTGATTGCAAGTGGAAAGGACACCCGCATAGCCGCCCAGTAGCGAGCCAGCTCCCCACGGACCACTGGTCCTGGCACTGACAGGCATACGCAGGCAGAGCGGTGAATGAGTAGTGTTATCTGTCCTTCTGGCATTCGCGAAGCTGGTCTAGATCGAGCCAAGACGAATCACCGTCGAAGGAAGGTGAATGTGATGGCATTTTGGAATTGACAAAAGCACAAGGGGAAAAGGGGGACCGTACCATGTGGCTGCGCGTCTTGCCGTGACGGCGCTCAAAGGTGGCCTCCTGGTCATCCTTGCCATTGTTGGGCTTCAGGTGCGAAGGCAGGGCACTCTTGATTGCCGAAGCCATGATGGGTGAATGAAAAGTAGTGTATGAACTGGCTGATGGAGGATGCAGCTTTCGCAGGTCCAAAAGAATTCGAGGAGGGAAACGGGAGATGAAGTAGGTTGCTGGTTCGAGAGGAGCGAAGGCGGGGCGTCTCGAGGTCTTGGTGGGGTTCCCTAGGAGCTTCCCCTCGCTAGTACGTCGACAACGCAGCTAATGTAAGGCAAGGTCCAAGTATAGTGAGGTAATGGAGGAAAGTCGTTGGTCAATCAGGACCACCCTGTTCTTGACGTCAGGCCGCTGCAATTGCGTCGTTTGGGTGTCACCAGACAAAGTGCTGTTTCTACACAATTGTCGTGATAGGCTTGGCGACTTACAGTTAGAAACTCCAGATGCGAGCTTCTAGGTATCAGATCAGCAGAATGGTGTTTTGCCAGAGTCCAGGAACGAAAAGAGGAGCGAACGAAGCGGATGAAGTAGGCTTGAAGTAGCTCTGAGCAACATGGTTGCACCCACGCAAATACGAGAGAGGGTTGCACCAGGGGGGACCACGAAAACGTCCAGCCTCCACGGCAGCCAATCTTTGGCGGCAAGGACCGAACTTATTGCTCATTTCCGGCCGCCACCTTGAAATTCCTTCGCCTCCCCCCCCCCCTCCCCTCCCCCAAGAGGGAGAAAAAAAAAATTGAGTGATGTTTGGGACGATATCACCTTACCTTAGCTGAACCAAAATGCACGGATACGGCTGCGTGCACAGCTTGTTGCCCGAAACGGGTTCATCTCATTCGCTAGACCCGTGGTGGAGGGGTAGCGAGGAGGGATGGGCGGGGCAATGAAGCAAAATGGCGCCCCGAGGGTGGCAGCGCTACAGGCATGGCGGAAGATCACTTTCGACAAGCCAGGCAATGATGGTAACGGTGGGATCAATATTGACATTCTCACAAAAGCAAGAAACGATATTCCATGGTGCCACCCTTTTGGGCCTTTTTGGCTTTTTGGGGGAATGTAGACACAGCTGCCTGCCCCGAGACTTGTACCTCCCTTTGCTCAGTGCTATGCCTTACCTTAAGGTAGGTAGGTACCTTTGGTGACTGGGCACGTCCACTCATCACCGCCTTCCCAAGCCATGCCATGGAGAGCCTGTCATCGGCAATTGGAAGGATCGAGACGCAAATTTACCCGTAGCAACTACCTGGCCTTGCCTATAGCGAAACGTACGTCATCCCCGTTTCATACAAGCAATGCATGACCCCCACCAGCAGGAACTGTCTGGCCTGCGTTGTTACAGTACGCACATGCGTCCAACCTCACATTTGATATCGTTCCATACTCGATGCAGTCGTTTGTTTGTCGATTGCACACCAACATGCGGCGCTCATGCAACGCAGTACGAGCTTCGTTACGAATAGCTCCGACCCTACATCAGACATATGGACATCTAGAATCAATAAGTGGCGCGCGATTTACGGTGAGGAGCGGCGGCTCAAAAAGTGGCACCGCCTGCAAAGTTCATTATCGATTATGATGGCCAGGTAGGTAAGGCAGGTAAGCTACCACCACGGCACGGATACTTGTTCGCCATGGCGGAAATAACCTCAACCATTTCTCCCCTTTTGTCTCCACTCAGCTTTGGTAGCGAGCTGCATGGCGTGGCAACGGACCGGGATCCTGGCAGCGTCTGGACGCTAAGCCGTTGGCCCTCAGAAACTGTTTCAATTCTCCTCTGGTTGTCGACCAGGTGAGATTCTATTCGAAAGGAGCAGCATATCCCAGTGGTAATATTCGCGATTGCAACGTTAAGACTCGCGGCAAATGATACACGAAACTGGCAGGAGGAAATACCATCCAAAGTCCTTCAAGAGCCCCTGTGAAAATTTCTTACGATGGTGTTGAGGCTGCACCCTCCACGGTCAAGCACGCATTCCGTGGATGCCCGATCCCATCGGGGTCATGCCGGTCCTCTGCCGCCGCAAACAGTACCAAAGCGCAGGGTTACCAGGGCCTAGTGCACGCTATTGGCTACTTTGAGATCCGACATTATTCAGGCGGTCGATATATTGAAGCATTGTCCGTGGGCCAGAAAAATTCAGTGGATGAAAATGCGGTCTAAGCCTGTCTGTTCATAGACCGCCACTAATTCTGGCATCCGATAGCACGATCTTCGGTAGTCGCAAGCAGATCATCGTGGTTAGTCGTCGCGCACCTGCATGGTGCCATTCTGGTTCTTGACGCCCTGTGAGAGAGAGGAGAGCACAGGAAAAGCTCAGAGGAGTCCCATCAACCGATCCGCACAAGATAATTGCTGCGGTCGCAGCTCTGGGCGGCGGCTGCTCACCAAACTTGTTTGAATGCCACTCATTCAACCGCCATTCATTTTTGCAAGACACCCGACGTCCTTTCAACCAAAATTAATAAATATTGCGCTCAGCTCAGCCGCCTATCATCCACAAGGGCAGGAGATGGTGAGCTGCGAGAATAGCACTTGTTATACAGGGGAGGTCACTAGCACGTGGGGCTCAGCACTGGCTGTGCTTTGGCAGACAGAATTGTGTTTGTGCTTCTGGTGAAAGACAACGAACGACATTGGAGAAAGATTGACAGGTCAGGAAAATTAAAGCCGTCAAGGTTTCCAAACCAGGCAATTCTACAGCACATTCATGTCGAAAGTCGAACCAAACTTCTTTGCTCAAGACATTGCCCGGATCCGTTGGAATCGGCGAGCCACCCTCTGATTGGTGGCGGGCCATGCGCCGTCTCAAGCCAATGTCCAAACCACGTCTACAGTGGTCCCGGCCGACACTTGGGCCAAAAACACAAATGGGCCTGGCCTGGCCTTCACATTCAGATCAAACCTAGGGACCAGCGCCTGATCTGATTGATATCACGTCCGTCCCTGCCTGGTTCAGCTGGGGGGTAAAGCCGAATTGCATGCACATTCACGAATTTCGGCCACAAGTATCAACGTAGTTGACGGTGCCGGTGGTAGGGCTACCGTTAGTGGGGGGCAGCATTCCTCGAACCCCTTTTGCCCGCAAGCATCATGATATATCGACGTTACGGATAAGCACTCCATCAGCATAAAGCTTGCCGTCATAATTTCCGCCAGTCTCATTGGAAAGATTCTCGATTTCGCTGCATCTGATCGTCCGATTGCTGCCGCACCGTTTGTGATTGCCTCATCCATTTTGCAAAGAGATCACATAGGGAAGCATGGGGTCGTATACGGACACCAACCTGCCGTACTGGCAAGTCAATGTGCCTGAGCAAGACAGAACGTTAGATTGCCCGGATTTCCTCAGAAACTTGACGGACAAAGACAAGGGCATTATTGGGACCCTGGATTCTCAGTATCGCCTACAGACATGGGACGATGTCTGTAGCTTCGTCGGGACAAACCGCCTCGAGCTTTTTCAGCGACGGCCATCGGACCTGCGCCGTTACAAGGCCTTCACTTACAACCTGGCCAAGCGTTACGGCAGCGTCGCCAACTTCATCCTGACGCAGCGCCTAGGCTGGGAGACGCCTCTGCAGCCAAAGGGCAGGCCGTTTCAGGAACCCAGCGATATCAAGATACTGCTGAATGACTGGCCTTATGGCATCGAGCCACGGGTCACCCACTTGGTTGTCTGGGTCAAGTTCGCATTGAAGGAGGACACTGCAACAGGGGACTTGACGGATAAGGCGAGGGCCGAGATTGAGTCCTACGTTGGGCAGACGTTCTGCAAGCACGTGCCGCGATCACAAGTGAGTGAGCTGCCATATTCTACCTTCACGTGAAGCACACCGGCTAACTGACCGGCCATAGTTGATATGGTTCAAGAACTGGGCGGGTCTTAAATCTGTTCACGCCGTGGAACATTTTCACGTCATGTTACTGGACGCAGAGCCTTCCTTCATCAAGGAAATCACGAACGGCGACATTGCGCAATGTGACCAGCCAGCTGTACCTGCGTAGCGTAGAAAAAATTAGATTAATGAGCAATCAACGTCCGCATTTCACTGTGCGCTTGTGATCAAGTTGTGCAGATATCTCGGATCTTGATTAGTTGAATAGGCAACCTGCTACAGCACCGTCAAGCAGCATCCGGCACCTCACTGGTGTTGGTCCTCAGCTCGACACAGACCGCCTCTGCGAGCGGAACCGCTATTGGTTTCTCCAAGGCTATTGTGAGTTGGGACCCTGTCCCATCGGATGGCAACAGGTTGGCGGTCCTCAGATGCTTGGTTGCCACCTCGGCCAGCTTTGCAGCCAGCGCTTCGAGTGTCTCGTAGGAAGATGCATCGATAGCCTATCGTGATTCAAGGTCAGCGAAAACTTGGTGCATGAGACGTTGGCGCCTACCTGTTCAAGCACCCCTTCGAGTCCGGGGTAGTCGTCCGTAGAGCCGGCGAACCTGTCCACTTCGATATTCGTCACGATGACCTGCTTCCCCAGCCTCTCGTTGTCGTTTACACCGATGAGGACCGGTAGCCTGAGCTCGTGTATGCCCAGAGCAAGGCCGCGGCTGTGCATCGCGGAGCGGACGCCTTCGCTGGAGAAGGATGCGCTCCCGGTGAGGCTCACAACCCCTCCTAGCCTTGAGGCCTTGGGCAGCGCAAGCTTTATGCGCAGGCTCCGAATGGCGGCCATGCGGAGAAAGGGCACCTTGCTCTCGCTGGCCTCCTTCGCCCCGTGCAGGTCAAATCCGGTGAGGTCCCGCCATGTGTGATTCAGCACGTCGTAGAGCGAAGCCGACGGGCCTGCGGCGCTCTGCTCCCTCAGGCTGCCCAGGCTCGCGAGGATAGCCTTGCTGAGCAGGCCGTAGTGCACCGTGTCCGCGGCGACGGCGTCTTCTGACGAGGACGATCCGAATGGCTTGTCCAGGGACACATCGGCCGACACATGCATGGGCTGCGGCTTGCCGCGTCTGCCCCAGGCATCGCCGGGTCCCTCGATGGTACACTGCAGGTTCTTGACGCGTATCACGGCGGGGACGTCGCCCAGGGCAGCCTCCAGCTCCCGTGCCGTCTTGAGCGCTGCCATTGAGATATAGTTTCCGAGGTTGTTGTTGTTGGTGGGCCGCTGGAGGGATTTCTGTCTGAGGCCGATGCAGGCCGCTGGATTCTTGCGAAGGTTCTTGGGTGGTTACCTGTATACTGCACGTCGTGAAGTGATGTGCGAACTTATGGAAGTCGATGAGCCGGGTGGAGAGATCGTTGCTGGCTCATCCTGCCGATATCCACGTCGATTATTTCGAGGTGGGGCGGCGTTGAGGCTGATGTGAGAACGCATCACCAACTATAGATTCAACGCTCGCGACTTTAGAAACAGTGGCCAGGCAGCACACCTTTGTGCGAACCTTGTTGATATGGCTTTGGAGCACGACTCCTTGGTGTCTCGTTCGTTATTTTATTCATTCCCGCTTGAAATGAGGCCGTTTTTTTCACATGGCTCAAGAGTAGACAATTTGATGTTCTGCGAGGATTGTGAATGACATAGCCAGACAATGGCACGGGACCTCAAGTGTTTTACCTCATGAGGACCATAAGCATGGTGATTTACTCTCATATCCTCCATGGATGGCATCTTCAATCGAAAAAACCAAGCCTTGCTCTTTCACGAAGCATCGTCTGTTTCTTCTCGTGCGCTACCCTATACCAAGTAATCGGATGCTTTAGCCTCTAGCCTCCGGCGCCGTTGCAATTGGCTACTACGCTCCATCTCTTCGTGTCTTTGACAGTGATTTCCGCGCGGCGACTGCAATAGCCTCCATCAGTTGTCCATGTGGATCACCGCAAAGTTGAGTCCAGACCTTGTTCCCTCAACATTGAGCGCAGTTCCACACGGCTCGTCAGAACCATCCACACTGGAACGATGGGCGGCCTTGAAGCCAATGCGTCAGTGCAGCGCCGGTATAGAATGTAGTTATTCCCCATCGATCCAGCCATCATCACCGGGTCCCCTTTAGCCGGCCCATTTGCCGCGCTGACTCGGCGTCAGGTGAACCAAAGAATGACAACCTCTGGAATGTAGATATCGATCCGCACCAGGCTATAGTAGTGTACGGTTCGCTGCTGTCGTGACGGAGCTACGAACCGGGTAGACTGCCCCGTGCTTCACGTTACTGTTTCAGAGTTTCACCTCGCAAGTCATCCGCGGCAGAGTCATCAGTTCGGAGCTCTCAACTTGGGCAAGGGAAACAACAAGAGGCCGACTCAATGCCCCCCTAGCACAACCACTACGAGTTGGGTGGTTCCGGGTCTGTTTGGACTTAACCTTAAGTCAAGCCAGGGAAGAACGGTTGGTCGATTCACGGCAGCCAGCTCGCCAACTAGCCCCGAGAAACAGTTAACCAGACAAGCTTTGTTGCAGCTTGCTTCATCACTAAGTTCACGTCAAATATCAAGTAGATTGTGGCATGTCACCCGCGATGCAACATGCTATGTTCACGCCACCATTCCTCCACTGCCGTTCCGCAGCGTTGAGTGACGAGGCCAGACTGCGTCCAATACGCTAGAAAAGACGAAAGGGATTCTTAGCGTGTTCCAAAGACTGGCTAGAAACAAAAAGTTGCCTGGGCCGTTTTCGGGCCTGCTTCCGCATACCGTGAGGTCAGAAGTAGTAACGTCGCCCGTTCGAGGACGTCCGAGCGCACGCTCCTTGATTCGTTACGTGCTACCTGGGATATTTCTCCGAACAACTTCTAGCCATGGGGAAACCGTCTCGTGGAACCGGGCGATCAATGCCGTCTCTGTGGGCATCTTTGTCAGTCTTACCAGATCGGGCTGTGGTGCCACTGCCCAAACATCCGCGAAAAGAGGACAAATTTGCCTGCAAAGCTCGCTGATCAATGGCATCAGGGCCGAATTAGCTAACCGAACTGGCATATCGTCATTAGGTCAACCTGCGCTGCCAACAGCAGGTTACATATCAGAATTGATTGCTTGCATCGACTGCAAGGCATGGCCAACACAATACGCGAGCTCTCTTACCTCTCCTGGGCACGTGACGCATCTTGTATCGTAATTGCAGCCCCTCCCCTGCGTTGTGCTTGGTCCCAGTGAGAGGAGAGTTGGGGCAAGATAGTGTCTGCTAATTGCGTGGTCACGAATGCTGCTAATGTGTGGATTCGTCAGAGGCCGTCCGGTAGGAACCAGCAACTGTTGTTCAACATTTGCTGTAACCCTCAAGCCAAGCTTACCCGCAAAGACACTCGAAGCTCATCCAGTCCTCGCCCACAAGCGACGAAGCCCAGACCATCCAAAACAGACCGAAGCTTGGCTCCGGGGAAGTGAAAGCCCGAAGCCGATCGTTGAGTTCGTCTTGAATTACCTTCCACAAGTGCTGCAGCCGTCGGCAACCGCGTAAGCTGACGGGCAAAGCGTCTCAAACAAGCAAAAACCGGTGGAACTCCTAATGGTGGGTCCTCGTCGGGACAATCCCTTAACACAGTTAGTGGGATCCCAAGAAGCCAGACTCCTGCATCTTCGTGCGGTCTGCGGAGCCCCCTTACCCACCATGACGGGTTAAAGCAGCAGTGGAACCTGTCGTTCGATGCTCAGCTTTTCTTGTCTGAGGACCGGTGTGATGTGGGTAGCAGGGAGGGGTTGCAACAATAGTCTACTCGTACCGCAGAGCAACCGAGAAAGTCCCAATGGGAGGGGGGGGTTCCTAAAAGGTCTAGAGAGTGGTTCTCGACACTGGGATTCTTTGCAGGTTCTTTACCACTTGCAAAGCGCTGACGGCGGGCTAACAACTAAGGAAGTTGCTTGCCAAATACACGATGCGAGTGGGGGTTTCAGTTGTCTACAGAGACTTCCAGCAGACAACCCGGCTCTATGCAGGGCCCTCGTAGGCTCCCTTGTTGGTGGATTCTCGTGATTGTTACGGTGCTCCAAGCTCCAGGCATAAGGCAAGATGCGCGCAGCCTGGTCGTGTGAGGGAAGGATCCGGCGGATATCGGCTACGACATAAGTTCCGGCCCCAAGAATGTGAATGGTGGGTCTGGGGAAGACTTCGATAGTCTGCACTGTATTCCCTGCCTTGTCGCAATATCGATATCCACCTCAAATTCTGCAATTGCAAGGACACCTGTTGACAGTCTTTTTTGACAGCGTCGTCAGCAAAAGGCAAAACCAGGCCCACCTCGGGGTCAGACTGTCAACATGAGGCCATGGATTTCTCATTTGCCCCAGCCGATATTGTCTGCATTGCGGGGTTACATCGCCAAGCAACTTTGTTCTTGTGCCACATATTTGATGCAAGTTGGAGATGCAAACAATGCTTGACCCATTGATGGCAGTACAGACACAAATCTTTCTTGAATAACAAGGAAAGGGTGGCCATTGGTGCTTGTTTGTAAATATGAACTTTCTTAAAGAGCCTCACTGGAGGTACCATGAAAGCCATTCAATTACGGTTAGGGCTTAATCCAATATACCTCGTTTCACTATAGCTGACGCCAATGCCTCACCCTGGTTGGGCTGCATTCAAGTCCATGTCGAGCTCCTGGATGGAGACAGGCATTCCAAATGCCATGGAGAGTGCAAGGATTGACAGATATGTGGCTGACGGACGGTTCCGCCAGCTTCTGGGAGTTCTCGGTGTTCCAGACACCCTGGGTATGGCCGAAGGCTAATAATGCCGCATGTTCAGGCATGTTCGGCCGATACGGGCAGGGCAATCTAATTCGAATCGAATATTGTATCTACTTGTGTATAAGCTTGTCGTCGGTTGGTGGCGAGGCGCTGATGGCGGCGGCATCCGGTCCACTTCCAAGCCGGTGGCTGCTTGTTGGAAGAATACTACACTGAAAGTGTCTCCGCTGCCCGGTTGCTGGTCTTGCGTCAGTTGCCACGCACACACATAGCAGATTGGAGCAGATAGGTTCCGGAGCCATTTGCTATACGAGCATTTGAAGGGAAAGGTAAGTTGACTACGAGCTGTGCGCCTGTTCTGAAAGCTGGCCTGCGTCAGAGGATTGTGTCATGGCCAGAGGAGGGCACCCTAGTGAGTTGAACCCTGATTCTTCCACGCGGTGCCGGGCACTCTTGGCCTCGGATTCAGTAGAGATTTTGCTTCGCATCCCCCTCGTCCACAGGGTTGTGGTGGGGCGCCATAGCTAAGGACCCAGCAGGACGGGTGTCGGTCAGACTATCCCTTCCAAACCTACGGAAGACATTTCCCAAAGCAGAATGCAGGGCCGAATTAGAGTAAAGAGGCGTTTGCTGGGCAGGGAGCTAACATGGCTGTCAAGGCGGCTGAACTGCAGTAAAGCAGTTCGCCATGGTACTGGGAGATTGTCTCGTCCGTGTGAGGCAAGCCGCGCGTGGTGAAGATGGGGGCTAGGATTGAAAAGGATCCCTTGTAAGTAAGATGCACCAATGCGAACCTTTCGTGGAATATTCGACGCCTCTTCTCCAGATGCGTCTGTCGAACATGACGAAAAAAAGAAAAACCTACCTAGTTTAGTTCTGGGTTCAGGCTCGCATGAATGTAGCGTGAACGGCGAGGCTGTTGAAGAACGGATAGACATGGGGAGGAAAAAAGAAAAAAAAAACGAAAAGGAAAAAGGAAAGACGGTTGACAACGGTGTGCGCAGGAACAAGCCAACTGCATCCGCAAGCTTACAGCAATTAACCCCAGATTCGGCTGTGCCTTGCAGCTAGGGATCCTTTCCCGAGCGCACGCACGCAAACACGCACAGAGGCCTTCTCGTGTGCCTGTCGAAGCGAATGCAGGCTCGGCGACATTAACCGGGCGTGGTAACTGACGAGGACGACGTCTGTCGGGCCACGGAGCTGAAGGGAGGAAGTGGTGGGTACGAGGCCTCATTGAGCCAACCGGATGAAAGAGGATGCCGAGCCGGGTTCCATTTAGCAGACAACCCACATGCAGCCAGTGAGACGGAACCTTCTTGGTCGAGGCACAGGTGGATCGATGCAAGGGCAAGGGGGCCTCCTGCTTGTCAGTGAGCAGATATCACACAGCGGCCACTATTGTATGTTTCTCGAACAGCAAGCCGGCGAGGACGGAGCGGTGGCGATTGGTGAGGATGGCTCTGGGCCTTGTGCTATCAAGGGCGGCAGGGATCGATGCATGGCGCGAACCTACAATGCCTGTCCAGAATGCCTGCTCGGAACCAGCATGAATCTGAGGTATCAGATCCAGAGAAGCCGAGATGGCCTGCGAGGACGGGATAATGTGCTTGCGTGCGGGTTGGCAGGCCGGCTGGTTCGCATGGCAGTGCTGAAGTTTGCGTGCCCGTCATTTCTCTGTATTTTACCACTGGTTGTGTGGCTTGACCAGGGCACGGGGGGTGTATGCAGCACCTGCAAGGAAGCAGAGACGGGCCGAGAGACCAGTCAGAGAGCCGGCCGGCTTTCTCGAAACCTGACAGGACGAAATCAACCGTGCGATCACCAACGCAGAGCGTCTATGGAATCACTTTGCTCCTATGAGCTTGCTCCGATGGCAAGAAAGGTGAAATACGGCGATTCGCACCTATGGCGTAGCACGGTGAATACGAGGTCACGCCAACCGCCGTGCAAGTCCATCGTTTGAACCAATGAAGTATGATAATTGCTGGGGCCACAGTGGCCAGAATATTGACGCTGGCGCGAGGCGAAGACTCGGCCCCAATCTTGCAAGTGGTAGCTGGCGCTGTCATTTGAACGCTGCAGCAGGGGCCAGTATTTGGATCTCCCTTATTGGCGATCCAAGATCGCCGGGTCTCGATTGGCCTGCCCCAAGCCACTCTTGGAAGACGCGAACGTGAATGATGTCGTGTTTGTTCGATGCGACCTCCCCCTGAATGGCAGCAAATTTCCACGATGCATGCTGTAAGAAATGGTTCTTTCGTGAATTGAGTTTGGTTGGTTGCAGCCCAGACGGGGCTCTCGAGCAAGAATCGGCAAACTACTACCTACCTTAAGGTACGTAGTAAGGCACGAACGACAGAGTGCCAGCCAAGCTAACGTACTTTCGTCCCGGAGACGCCCTCGCCTCAGCCGGCCTGCCTTCTCAAGGTGCCTCCCCAAGGTACCTTACTTCAGGCACTTTGGTGTAAAAAGTGCCCCCAGCATGACGTGAATTGGCATCTTGGATCGGTACTTTGGCACAAACTATGACGCAGCAGTCCAGGCCAAAGTACCCGACACTGCGCATTCTTCCCACGGGCCTGCATCAAGTAATCAGACCGCGCCCATGGTAAATTAGGGGCAGAAGAAACTCCAGCAATGAAACCGTGGCAGAGAATAGCAGGAAAGCATAACGGCGGAAGCAATGGCCCGTCGGACACCAAGGATAGAAACGGCACACTCCACCAGCCTGCTACGTACCCGCGCAGGTTGGAATGATGGGGACCTGGCGGGAAGCTTTGCTTCTGTCAAAGTTCGGCGTTCCAGATACATTGGTTTCCGGTGTGATGCCTTGGCGTCCGTGTGCCACGTTAATTGATCCCACGAGATGGGTGGCATGGCAGCCGAGCGCTAAAAGCGACTGAGGACTCGGAAAATACCTTACTTTGCCTCATGCTTCAAGTGCCAGTCACATTTAGATAGGAAGTGTGGTTTGAAGGAGTCATCCGTCGCAGCCTGCATTCCTGCCCTTTGGGAACATGCTTCCCGAAATATCGCACTTGAAACAATTATTCCTATAATAGTGTCTCATCCTGCACGTTCCTTCAGTCTCCGTCCCGAGTAGGAGCCCGTGACTCAGCAGTATGGCTGCAAGGCGATGATCGGCAATTCAGAATAGAGTTAAGCCGACACGCAGACACCCAAGGCTCTTCTGCCGGCATGAGAAAAGTGCCCGTTAGAAAGGCGAGAGAGAGGACAAAGTGCCGACAAACCCTTTTGACTCGAAACTAGTCATTTGTCGCTGGGTGAGATTGCGATTGACGAGCCGACGCGACCTGACGACCGCAACCTGACGGCAAAGCTAATCGAACACCAACTACCGTAGCATGGTTTTCGGCCAACTAGGGCGAGAACGCTAACGAGAGAGTAAGGTATGGCTTGTCTGTGAATACTGCTGAAGGTCAAAGTCTCAGTCGCTCAACGAGCGGTTCCTGCCCGAACTCAAGCCAGAAAATCACGAGGCGCGGTCGCCTGGCGGCCCATGCATGTCTCATCCAGCCCGCCCCTCCACGCTGTCATGGGCGGTGGCCTGTAGGTATAGCAGATTGTGTTGCGTGCAGCGATCCCACGTTGCAAATATGTCACTGCCGGGCGCCTGCGAATAGACAGACGCGCACACACGGGCCACGTGAAGATGATGCCCCCTCGTGGAAGACAAGCGCGTTGTTTCGGCCGTCCTCAAAATGGCATCCTCTTACTGTACCCTTTGAAAGCAGCACGTATTAATAGACATAGACTGCGCTTTGTGGCGAGTAGCTGTGTTGAATTGGCGTGGCTTCTTTTCTTGGTCCCTCGCTGACGCAGCGGGTCCCAGAGGCCTTCGTACTGTCACCGGGCAGAGACTAATCAAATCGAATGCTACACCAAAGGTCAGAAGAAGGCTCGCCAAGTTCTAGCTGTATATCAAATTGGGCGACGGGTTAATCATAATGCAGCAAGGCTCCGACGCCACCAGCGCAGAAGACGCCAGCCAGCGGGCTCCCAAGATTACCACACAGACTGTGTGCTGAAACTAGCGCGAGCCCCATTTCACCTTATTCCCATCTTGGAGCTCGGGACTCTGATGAGTCTCTGTTGCGTGTGTACTTCCTATCCTTTGTGGGTGTGGAACATGTCCGTTGGCCACGGGTAAAAAATCCGAGAAAAGAAGCTGCTTTGGGGAGGGGGAGCGAATGAGCAAGGCCAATTCATCTATGGCCTCTTCGAGTTGCCTGACCGGGGAGGTGATGCCCGTAGGAACTGCACTGCCAGTCCTACTGGAATGGATTGAGGCAGGGGGGGGGGGGGGGGG